>JAZHYW010017836.1:0-183635 GCA_037355805.1 Ixodes ricinus
TTAAGGCTGCGGTCCCACGGCGGCCATCTTGAACAAGGCGTTAGTTCAACCAATAGATGGCGACACGCACCCGTGGGGTGGCCGAAACATTGGTTCACGGTGGGATGGCTCGAGCACCATCACGTTCCCCTCGTGGCCTTGCTCGCGCCGCTGCCAGCTGTGCTCAGCTGGCTCAATAGCGTGGCCCAGCAAACGAATGTATGCGAGAATTTCAGGCTTTGTATAAATTGTTCTCTGATATAGGGAGATGCGGTTCAGCGGTTGTCACGGGCTTTCGCAATAAATCTTACCAAGAAGGAATCAATTGTTGATTGACGTGTCAAAACTCTTTCAATGAAAACTTCTGCAGGGATGCACGCTCAGTAGACTCAATCTTCCAAGACATCAGTGGAAGCGGACGTCAAGTAAACTACTTCGCAATTTACGATACTTACCTCACCATTATAATGACGACCGAAAAGTGACATAACGAAATATTGTGTTTCATGGGATCCGGAAGATTTTGTAAAGGTTGTTACATTATAGTTCCCAGAAAACAAACGCCGTTGCAATATTTTCGAAAGTACCGATATAGTGTTGTAAGTACAGCTTCGGAGGAGTATGATGAAAACCATCAGAATAAATAGGAAGACGTTTATTTGCAATGAAGACGCTATGAATGAACGGCGTTTAGCGACGGCAAGTTATGAGCGTATGGGAATTTATAAGTTCACGTGATTGCTAACTATGGACATGCGGAGAATGACGACCTGTTTTGTCGGGAGATGGAGTAGCGGTGATGACCTGATATCGGACGAATCGTGGCAGACGAACAAGCAAGTTTCTTCTCAGCGAATGGTAAGCGTCTAGGGTCAAGCACAGCACGTGGCTACCGACGTTGTCGACGTTTCGAACACTTACCACTTTCGACAAAAGTGCTGGCACATCAGCTAACTTTGTGGAAAGAGTCGAAGGCTTCCTCGAGTCCAGCGCCATCATGAACTGTAACTGAAAACGATCCACTCTTCACTCTGTGGGTGGCGAAACGTATCCGCATCTGCGGAGTCATGGTCGATGCGTACTCTAAGTGGTTGGAAGTTTACACGATGCCTGCCACGACGTAAAAACGCGTCATAGACGTTCTACGCTCTCTTTTCCCTACTTTTGCCCTGTCAAAAATACTTTTCTCTGATAACGCGCCAAATCTTGCTTCAAATAAAATAAACAAGCCCCCCCCCCCCCCAAAAAAAAAAAATGGCATCAGGCATCACATTAGTGCACCATACCATCCTGCAACTAACGGGCAAGCAGAACAGTGGGTGTGCGAAACGAAAAAAGCCCTCTTAATTGAAGCTTACGGAAGAAGCAGTTCAGTGAAGAATCGCCAGGTTCTTGTTCCAGCAGCACGCGACGGTTTCATTTTACACGGTAAAAACACCCGCCGAAACAATATGTTCGGCGGACGAAGAGCCACACCGCTCGATCTCATATGATACTATGGCCATGAATGAAGATCGAGAGACTCCCAGATCGGGAGTAATGGCAGATTATTCGGTCGGACAACTTGTGTACGTGAGGAATTTCAGCGGAAGTCGGGCCTTCCATGTAAAACTTGAGTGAAAAAGGCTCTATGTTGGTTGACAAGAAGGTGTCATCCCTCTGAAGACGTTGGATATCAATGCCCTTGAGTGTAAATATAACGAAATCACAAAACTCTCTTTGTGTATTGTGTAACTGCCCTTGTATTTGGTAGTAGAGGCTATGGTGGTGATTTGGACCTTTCACACCAGGCTCCTATTTCTTATTTTTCGCCTCATACTCCTTTGCGGTTTCAGTAGTCTTCAAGAATCTTTTGGAACGGAGACAATTTACGTCAATGAGGCCATTTGTTCCAAGTAGTCAATCAGGGAATGCTGCTAGAAATCCGTCCTTTATATTAACGAATAAGCCGCACTTCTGCACATTGCAGTTTTCCTGTTCCACGTACAGTTGTAAAGCAGCATCCTCATTGATTCTACCATATTCTGTTGCGGGTGAAGAAAGGTCTTTGGGTACACGATACTTGAAACAAGTCTGGCACTGTACGTTGTGGTTCGACACCCACTAATATCGTCGTCCTTATAGAGCCTGATAATTTAATCATTACTTCGTCACCTCATATTGCTCTTCATCAACAGTAAGTACAATAGGCTACCGCCATATTACAATTCAAGAATTGAAAAATTGAGTCGTTCAGTCCTTCAATATGTTTATTAATTATATAATGTTATTACGTTACATTACCTCGAGACGATCGACGTCCATCGTCGATCTTCAAATACTTATATAAGGGGGGGGGGCGATCGGTGGCCGAGTGCATGTCTAGCGCACACCAGCTCGGAACACGTGGAGCGAAAGCTCGCGCTGCAGAACCCACCCCGCCCCTGCCCGTTTCGATGTGGAAGAGCATCATACCGGCGTATGGTCGTGTATCACTACTGCGTGGTGCACGTTAAAGACCCCAGGTTTGCGGTTGTACCGCACTGGCTAAATTGCTCATGTACACCTGAGACACCAGACGCCCACTAAGGCAGACTAACTTCCGGCTGTATAAACATACACACAACAATTTGCAATTAGACGCACAATCACAAAGAACACAGCGTGTCACCTCTTTTTTTTACCGTCTTTTTTTTAACCAGCGCAAGCTCGCGCGTTCTCTCTTTTGAGACGGTTAGAACTAACGTTGATTAGAAACAGTCGCACATAAAACCCGCGTTTCTCCTACCCGGCCGCTTCCTCCTCTCATTATGTGTAGGTGGTTAAAACTAAATAAGCTATAATAATGGTGTATTATTCATATTTAGTTTCAGTTTCAGTCAGGGGAAAGGAGGTTCGCGGGAAGTCGGGCCAATAAATGAGCTGCGCTTAGAGTATCGGCACTCTCTTTTCGACAGTGTTGTGGACGCCGCCATTTTGGTGCTTGTGCAGAGCCAACGGTAGAGCAGGCGCAACTGCCGATCGTCATGATTCAAAATTGCGACTTCCTCAGCATTAGATTCGGTGTTAGGAAGCTCATGTAATATTGCTTTGCTTTGTCGCAAACTGTTTAATGTGGAGGACGGAAAAGCGTTTCTTGTGATTTCAGATACAGCTTCAAATAACTGGACACCATGATTTTAAGCCACAATATGGCCAAGTGTCGCTACTCTGAAGCGTAGCTTATTTAATGACACTATTCATGCCCTTGTTCAAGAAGCTTGTAATACCTGGAGGGTCCATGACGTGAGCCCTGTGGATTCCACAAGCCACTACCTTTTGACACCTGCCTCTTCCTCATTGTTCCCGCTAGTGCCAGTAAATTAGCTATGCTATGGTGGCTGTAAGCATAGCCACCATAGCTATGCTTCAGAGTAACGACACTTGGCCATATTGTGGCTTACAATCATGGTTGCCAGTTATCCGAAGCTTTATCTAAAATCACAGGAAACGCTTTTCCGTCCTCCACGAATGTTTAAACAACCCGCGACAGAGCCTAGCAATATTGTATCAGCTTCCTAGCACCGCATCTAATGCAGAGGATGTTGCACTTTTGGATCATGACGATCGGCAGTTGTGTTTGCTCTGCGCAAGACCCAAAATGGCGGCGCCCAAAACAATTTTGGGGAACGGAGTGCCGATACTTTAAACGCAGCTCATTTAGTGACTCTAGGCATGAAGTGAACTCGGGTGTATTCTTTCCCTCTTCGTCTTTATCGTTTCTTGATTTCAATTATATCGAATAATGAACACTTTATATCACGCTACGCTTGTGTAATTATTTCTCTTAGATTTATTAACCTGACCCAGTACTTAAACCGTTCATTTATCGATAGTAAATCTTCAAATATATTTTCTAAATGTGAAGGTGAAACGACACGGAGATTGATGATGATACAGACGCCAACGCCGCCCTCGAAAATTGTTTGAACTTGGAAATCAGCAGTTTTGTCTGCCATCCGCCAGGTAGCACAACAAAACACCCAAACAGTTTTTAATTGTTTTTAAAATTAGCTAAGCTCTACAACTATCAAGAAACCAAAGCAAGATCATTGGGAAAATCTAATACATCGCAATGTATATCTATTCCATAGAATAAATGTTATTAGATGCCAATAAATCTGTTTGATGTCCAAAAAAGATGTGCGTCAAAAACAGGTAAGTTTGAAGGGCTCCCGGAGCGTTATGACTTTGAAAATAAAAAAGCCACCGTCCACCTCTTGGGCAACTATTGTAGTTCTAAATTTTCTAAACGATTTTACCATGGTTTAATTATTTACTCAGCGGCATTTGAATTACGATGACTCGAAGCACAAAAAAGTGCTACGTTTGATATAGAATATCTAAACAAAAAAATATTACACAACATTAATTTTTTTTCTGCATATTACCAAATATAATCACTACATCTGTAGCTAATTTCATTGCCCTAGCGCTTGCCATTAAAAGTATATTTGTGCTGAAAAATGTCAATTTTAGGGCAATATTTGGAGAGCTGTAAAAAACAAAGTAGTGCAAATACCAAAAAAGTATACCGTTACATTCTGCTCCGACATCATCTTAACAAAACTGCTCTATTGGAACCGTGTTATCTTTAATGAATCGTTCGTAAAACATGAACCAGCGGAGCAAGTGAGGGTCCGCGCCATCATATTCACAACGCTACAAATGCGCATGAACAGTATAAACCAATACATACATAATATCAAATGAAAGAGGATTGCATTGCCTTTCGAATGACATCAATCCCACAAAACAGTGCTTAAAAGGAGATGAGTAATGACCTACCAAAAAGTACCTAAACTGCCACATTCAGTGGGATGTCGGCCTTAAAAAGCTGTAGATAAAGATTTATTCCGGTGAAGCGCGCGTCTTTCCACACCCAAGGACAACTACAATTCGGCGTTTTTTGTTTTTTTTTATCTCGATAAAATTGGCTCGGGAGTTGGTTTCGGGGTTTTTCGGCACATTCCAAACGCACGGAATCCCAACAATAATGCAATAACCACAATGTAATATCCTTTGCTCGTGGCACGCATTTCAATCATCAGACATCGACCCCATGATGCTGGGAAAACACGCACGGTGATTAAGCCAATGCCTCTGTTTTTCGGCGATAAAATGCCCCGCGCAGTTAAGGATCAGACCCAAATCGCAACAGTCTCATGGATCCCCGCCGCGTTCGTAACCCTAATCTCTTAATCTGTAAATCCCTTTAATGACCTCCCCGAGTAAACCTGAACAGGCCAAGTTCCCTCTACTAAGCCTTTTTTCTTCGGTGGTGCACTGCGTGGCCGGGAGTTCTTGTGCCCTGGGGATCATTGAGCATGATGCACCGTGGCTCGCCGTCAGACAGCGGACCGAAAGCAGCAACGGGAGAAAGGTTGTGGGGCAACGGCTAATTGAAACTTGCGGCCACTTTCGGCGTGCCGTAAAGCGCAGGTTTTCATAAGGATATATTATTATCGCGCGGCCTTACAAGAGACAGGAAAAGATTTCCGGGGTTTCATGAGGATATACTACTGCCTCTGGAATGAGCGTAGTCGCGACATTGGTATGGTGGAGATTTGCAAACCAGTAAAGCAACCGTTTGTGGCTCTACTTTCTTGGGGACTGTAAGTCGCGTGCGTGAAGAAACAGGAAAAACTCGCGGGTTTTTTCGACCGCGTTCGGAAAACGGGACGAAACGCTACTCACTGCTGGACGCAGTTACACCGTCGTGTTTACATTCAGCGGACGGTGTTCATGTCATACTGTTAGATCACGTAACACCTTGACATCACGTGCCACTGTGACATCACGGGGCACCATAATGTCACGCGACACAAAATGTTTCCGCTACATTCAGCGGAACAACTCCAGAATAAATTTAGCTGAGAGAATTTGCCCGCTGAATTTCGCGGAAAAGAGAAATGGCTCCTTACACTGAGCGCGAAAACTGCGGCATTGCGGGAGCTCTGAATTAGGGGCCCCCAACTCTTAGGGTCCCCCGAGAAACTTCGTACTGCCAATGCGCAAGAAATTGCGCGCTTGCGCAGTGTGACTTTTCAAGCTGCTCGAGGGATACAAACTGTTGGCGCCAACTATTCTAAAACACTCTCTACCCAATGGACCCAGCTCGATTACACGACGACTGGCGACCTTTGTCAGAACATTTAGAAAGGAGGCTTTCTAAGGGAAAGTCCCGTGAAAGAAGTCACGCGCGAGTGCTCCCGCCTTCTTTTTTTCTTTTCCTTTTTTCTCATTAAACGTGTTACACTCACACCTTATGGGTAATGGCGTAACGTGACACTGTCGCGTCACAAATCCACGACATTGTATTTCCCCGCTAAATTTAGCGAGCCACGACGCGGTGGTTGGTAGCTTGAGTTGTATATGAGATAGAGCTCCCGTAGTCCGTTTGCAGCCAGTCCTACAACGCTCTCCGGAGCCCGCTAGCAGATTTGGAACTCCTAATGCAAGTCTAGAGGCGCGCAAGCGCAGTAGTGGTGTCTTTGTTGATAAAAACGTAGCGTGACATGGGTAAATGGTTTACAGTGTTTATGCACTGTAATATCCTCATACGGGGATCGGTGGCCGAGTGGCCCAGCGCACACAAAAGTAAAGTCACTGGATGCTGAGAATGTAGCGGCAAGCTTCCCGTACTGTCAGCATTTTGGCTCCGGAAATGGCAGTTTCTCCTTGACCTCTCCATTCTTGGCGAGCCAATCTAAATTCGCCGGTGACGGGTAGATATATAGAACGTTTCTTGTATACCGATATTTTGTTATCCACACACCGGCGAAATAAACGTACATCTTCATACCGCTACCATGCATATTCCACCACGCAGTGTCGGTGTTGGAGGCCTTGAAAATAACTTTCTTGTCTTGGAATACGAAAAAAGAACAATATCAATGTAATAGATCCATGGAGATGGGCGCGATTGATCGACTTCATTTCATACACAACGACCAAGACGTTGGTGAGATTAAGGGGAATGCCTTCAGTACGGTGATGCTCCAAGGCGGAATCTTGGTGCGACTGGTTTAGAATGACCCTCTCGAAGCTACTGAAGATGATGAAGGGGACAAAATGGCGATTTCTGCGGCAACACTCACCGATCAGCCAATCACTTCTGTGAGGGTTTTGGTCATCTGTATGTTAGTATTCGTTTGTATCCGGCTGCAGGCAGGGAAGGCAATGGCCTCACTCTCCCAGGATCCAGTGACTTTAGCGCACACCAACTCAGAGCACAGGAGCGAAAGCTCGCGCTGCAGAACCCAAGGATTTTGGGTTCAATCCCAGCCCTGCCCGTTTCGATCTGGATGAGCATCGTACCGGCGTGCTGCCGTGTATAGACGATTTACACACGCGCCAGATTGAGCCGCCATAGCCGACCTTCTCTTGTCTTACCGAGATGCCAAGCCACTGAAACGGACGTTTCCGAGCCTCCACACAGGCCTATGCTGGGGAGAAGGACGTAGTAGCCCCTAAGTGGCAATAACCTGTCCTGCTGTGGTAAGAATGAAGTGCAGCGAACGGAATAAGAGGAAACAAAAACTGAAGGGCGGTTATGGCGGCGCCCATGCACAGCTGCTGTAAAGAGGCTAGCGGTTGTACAGCACTGGCCATATTTCTCATCTACAGCTGAAAGACAAGTCGCCCGTTGAGGCAGACTAAGTTCAGAATGTATAAATATACACGCGCCCAGATATTTTTTTCAAGCACATACGCAATTGACAAATTGTATAGAATGTAGCAAGTCTGAGGAGAAATTCAAGAATTATTACATATTTGCAAACATAGTGGTCCGAATTAAAAAAAAATTGAATTTCGAGAGGTTTGAAATGACGAGTAAGAACTCTGCTACGTGTATTATGACCAACGAGGTAGAGGGTCTTAGAGCGATAAACTGGCGTCGCGTTCACCAGGAAAAAGTGACCCCCCCCCCCTGGCTGCCACCCGGCTGTACAATTTCGACCACTAGACACGTGACCATACCAAATCCTGAGGCTTTTACGCAAAACTGAGCAGAGATTTGAATTGCGATCGCTATAAAAAAGCACGAGGAACTATTTTTTCAATACTATTAGCCCCAGAGAGCAGTGTTTAGCTCTAATAAAAACCCAAAATACAGCAAAATACAGCTGACGGCATCTAGCGGATTCATTGCGAAGCTGACAGAGTATTTGTCGTAGAAAGCACAATTTGTACTTGAAACAAACGTAACATAACTCATCCATCGCTACTAAAGATCAATAAGCAATTATTTTGCTCGGCACGTTAAAATCTAGATGTAAAACTATAAGGTCACGTCTCTAGTGGTCAAAAATGTGCAGCATGGCAGCGGCCATTTGGGGGTCACTTTGAGCTGCCAGTTTATCGCTCTAAGGTTCTCTACCTCGTTGATGGCGACTCACTGCGGCATATGCCAGAAAATAGCTTCATGCAATTGATCAAGTTGGCTCGCCAACATTTTGGACGCGGTCTGAGCCAACGCTAAAACACGTACGCTGTCACTCCGAAATCTATAGTCTTCCTTTAGAAAAGCGCCGAGACAATAATTAACAGAATAATTCATCAAGGTATAGTCCCTCCGACGTTGGTAGCAGAGGGCTTCAATGCAACCAGCCCTCTCTTTCGGTTCCTCTGGGGCGCTTGCTTGATCAATAGTGTAACTAATCCAACTCGTTTATTTTTTTACAGCGAAGCTGTTTATGACTAGCGTTTCGTGGATTTTTCGTGTGCGTGACCAAAAACTCTACGCTCGCACCACCGCACGCGCAAGCACGCGTACGCCTTCCCCGTATAAAATATTCGAAGGAAATAACCAAAATAAAGCGTTTACTAACGCGCGTGCAAGATGCCATTTGTTTTTGGCTTTTGCTTTAGAGCAGATACTGCTGCAGACGCCGGCACGCGCGGCACGTGAGACACTATTTAATGCATTATCCTTGATGCTTGGGTAATAGACATTGCTAAATTACCCAAGCATCAAGGAGAATGCAGGGATTGGTGTTCCACACGCCGCACGTGCTGGCCTCAGCAGCAGTAACTTTTCTAAAGCAAATGCCTAAAACAAATTGCATCTTGCACGAGCGTTCGTCAACACTTAATGTTGGTTATTTACTTCAAACCTTTTATACGGGGAAGGCGTGGGCCTGTGGCGCGTGGAACACCAATACCTGCATTCACCTTTGATGCTTGAGGTAATTTAGCAGTAAGTCTATTCAGTAAATTAGTTATCAAGAGGCACCATTTTCAAGATAATTGAACACTCAGGTGGATAATGAAAGTTTCTCAAAGATTTGGCAGGGTCTATGCTCGCACCGCCCTTTTTTTGTTGTCGTTCCAAACATAGAATTAAAATAATGTACGCTAGAGGTTCAACTGGCGCTAATGTCTATGCGACTTCGGGGAGGCAAATTGAAGCAGACAGCAACCACGTCTACTTTTGCGGTGCTCCTGTGCATTCCTATGGGAAAACGCGCGTGAATTTTGTCTCTTTGCCGGAAAATAACATGAAACACTTTTGTTATTTGGGTCACACCGAATGGTATGTACCTTCATTAACATTGTAAAAGTGTACTTGCTTTAGTTAGCGCATTTTTTTCATCAATGAACGATGTTTAACTTCGCTGTATTTCAAGCCCAAACCTCTGTTTCACAGCAGGTGTGGAAAAACAAGCTATGACTCTAAGCAAAATAACAATCGAAAAGAATATAAAGCGTGTTCAACGCTCTCCAGCATTCCGGTTACGCTTATATATTGCTAATATGCCAGTCTTAACACCATAAAAAAATGACTCCCTCTGCTTCTTTATGAGCGGTCAAAAACATTCAAAGCTCAAAGAACAAAGTACGTGGGGTATGAAAGACGTCTCCTTCTAATATTTTCCTGCGGGGCAGTCTTTATCGGGCACTTGTTATCAAACATTTCGAGCGTGCGGGTGATGCTTTGAACATTGAACAAGCATATTCGCACAGAGCAGAAAGCATAAAGCAGTAATTATTGAAAATGTGACTATAACATCTGGCCATCAATTTATTTTGATCGTACATGCGAAGGGAGTTACTGATCTAGCGTTACTGCATAGTTCTTCCCATCTTCGTTTTCTAGATGCCATTCGTTCGTTTGGCACGTAAATCATCCTACAAAAGCGCCGACGTAGTGTTCGCGCTAACAGTGTCCAACAGTGCACATAAATAATGTACAAAGCCGTTTTAGCTCCGTTTTTAATGCAATTATTTTGAAAGAAAAACGTCGTAAGCGATTAATTATTTCATCTGCCTGACTGAGAAATGTTCCAAGCTACCTAGTACGTACAAATTATTCGGGATATTTGCTCTTATAATCAATCGCAAGAAGAAAATGCACTCAGTTTTTCCCATAGAAATGTATTACCGGAAGTCAGTTTTCGACTGGTTGCTGTCTGCTTCAATTTGCAGCAGCGCACTAGCGCCAGTTGAACCTCTAGCGTACAATATGATAACTCTATGGTTCCAAGCGCTTGCGTGCCTACTTTCCTTTCATTCCACATTCCCGGGGTGGCGGTCCTCAGGGCGGGTCTGTGTCATGTGCTAAACAGCTTCTCTGGTCATCCACTTTCACAGAGTGGATTAGCTCATGAGTTTTTCTGAGGAGTTTTGTGGATTTCGTCTGTCTTCGAATGTCTATCTGCTTGTGTTACTTTTGTCTTTTCTTCTTCTTTTTATACCTACTTTATGTATTTTCAATGTTTTTCTTGTTATTTCTAGAAGTAGCAAACTTCCATCTTCGAGCACGTTGACACTTTAGTGCTCTTGTCAATAAACAATATACTATTACTTCCATCATCTTTCTGGTTAGTAAATCCTCAAGCGTAAAAAAATGGTTGCTAAAATATGCATTTGCCCGACCTGTGTGTCACGAGTTCATTTGTTGCTTATCTGCTCGAAGAAACTGCCTATACGCCGTTTCACCTTATGTTGTACCCCAGCGAAGGCTAGAAGCGCGAGCACACAGCGTTGGCAGCTGCCCTTGATGCACGAGAGCTTGTGCCGCCGAGATGTGCCCCAGAGCAAGGAGCGCGCGCTTTTAGCCTTTCCAGCGGTACATCATAAGGTGAAACAGAGTATAGTGATTACCATTATTTCAGGGACTAAAGTGCGAGGACTATGCATGTTTAAAAGATGAAAGTTGAGGCTGTGCGGACTATCCACGCGTGCGGACTATACAGAAGTTTTTAGTTTTTCAGGATGAATCCTTGTGACGAGACATGACGAATTTTGTGAATAAAAGAGGGTATTATTGATGATTTATGTATAATACAAGCTTTTTGGTGAGATTAAAAAGCAGACATTTGTCAAGGTGTGCCCTTGTGAGAAGATTTTCGCGTCGACTAAGCACCAGGGGCGGACCATGCGCGGCGTGCGGACTATGCACCGGGTGCGGACTACCTAAGCAAAACTTTTTTTTTCGGCCTAAATTGGCCCTTGCGGACTATACGCCGGGTGAGGACTATAGCCCGGAAAATACTGTTCTTCACTATCGGAAGACGTTAGTCTGTTACAATCTGCGCCATGACCTATAAAGCGTGTAGAGCGTGTCTAATGTCAATTGTAATAGAAAGTATGGTGGGTATGCTAATTTTCGTTTTCGTTTATTTTGTTTATATAGGACTCATTTGGTAGCATAAAGATAACTGAATCTGATGAATACTATAATCAAAATACTCATTAGGAAAATCCTCGGCTTTATAAGACCTCAATGGAATGGGGAGTAAAGGTAGAAAGCGACATAGAAAATAAAAACATAGTAAAAGTCCAAGGCGCGGTGGGCCGGCCTCATAAGTATAACACCCGCAGATTTTCCGATTTCATGATCGAACTTGGCTACAGATACACGAAAGTTCCATCTACTAAATATATATACATATATTTTTTTTTCTTTGCTCGTGAAAACCGGCCCTCGAGGTGAACTTCGATAGATGTCTTCTTTTTTCGTTTTTTCCAACTATTTGCAGTCGCGTCACAGAATCTTACAATATTCGAAGATATTGATCAACAACAGCATCCGGAATATATACATGACAACCCCACGATGTATTATGAAAAATCCGATATACACCACGTGGTATTTAGATACGGCGTGTTAGTTTCACTTTTTTTTTCTGAGTTAAGGAAGCAAAGAATTTGGGATCGACACAACACGACGTCCCTCGTCCGGTGTGTTTTCAGCCCTTCCTGTTTTTCTTCTTTAAGATCTCAGAACGACACGGAAGGATGTAACGCGTCATGTTGAAAAAACCCGAAGTTTTTTTTCGAGTTTGCCTAACGTACATCGGTTTAGGGTCCCGAGGTGTCTCTTAGCCGTCAGCCGGTCGCACAGCGTAGAAAAGACCAAAAAAAAAATACCAGCGAAGATAAAACGAACACGGCACACATCTGGAATGGACACGAGACTTCCCGCTGAAGGGAGTAACGTGTATCTGCCAATCCCATACTCCTATGTTTATTGTCAGAATTATAGATATAAAGAAGTACATTTCTTCCCATCTTTTAACACTTTCTTTTTTTGTGTACGGCGTTTATATGTTATAGCATATAACATGCCAAAACGTGTTATTTCTTTTAACGTATCTAACTAATTTTAAAAAAAACACGTTTACAACAGAATGCGCTTAGCCGTATATTAGGGATGGTTATCAACATTAATTTTGTCGCCAGAACGTATACGGCGCCTGCTTGCCACAATGTCGAGATTAAAACCACCATACTTCACATAAAAAAAACACCCCACCTCCATTTTGTCTTTCTAATCGCACTTTATTTCATGACAAATTTTCTTAAAATAAATTTGTATAAAACTCTTGTCTAATCAAGTACTTTATACACTTCAGTATACGTCATCTGGCTGGAACCTTCTTCATTTTAATTTGATCTCCCCTAGATGATGTGTATCAGTACTTTTACTAGCTCTCCTCCCACAGCGAAAGTGACTGGCATTAAATCGCATCTATATTTACATCACAACGAAAGATAGCTGACATTTTTTAGTCTTTCATATGATATTTCACAGTTACACACAATCCGGTAAAATTCTTCTCATATGATCATTGTACGTTTTATGTCGTGTTGATATTTTTTATGAAGAAGGGGTACCAATAAATAATACTTTTACATTCCCTTAGTCACCCTCTTCTAAAACTGCCTAACTGCCTCGGAGTGGAACCGCCATCCCACTTCTGTCGCCATAATATAGACGGGTAATTCGTTCAAAACTGTCATTGCCAGTCTCTGCTTCTGGACGCCGTAACCAAATTTAGTTTTGGATTTTTTAGTTATGCATTGTATAATCGTATTTTATTTGTCTAAAACCCACACTTCTATGCCATGCCATTTGCCCGGAGGCTGTTGAAATAATTGAATAAATTGAAATGTGTTCCGCACGTTCCGTATATTTCGATAGAATATGAAAAAGAGCAAATACTGTGCAAATGCCCCACGTCCGTTTCCATATAGGCGAACATGCAGTATGGATAAAAAAGGAATCTGTTGCACCCCTTTTATTTTTTACTTCTAAGTGAATAGCATTGCTCCGTACTCCTGTAAAGTCCTCTTCACGCATACATCGTATCCGCAACCGCGAAGTGGATCCGCGGCTGGGATCGAGCAGTTGGGGCACGTTTTTTCGAAACCACATCTAGACCGATTTCCCCCAACCGCTTTGGCGAGCCGCGAAGTGGCAACCAATCGCAACGTGACGCTGATGTGACGTCATTGAGTTTCGAAACAAGATGGCATCTGTCGCTCGTGAGGCGTCCAAGGCGCTGTACACTGTCAAAAAAGGAAAGTTTGTAGCCCTTACACCCGTTTTCACATATACGGCACCCTAAAATTCAGTTCGATGTAGAGCGCACTGACGTTGAACTGACGACCCACAATTTTACGAGAGGCTTGATGACGACGCAATGTAACATATTTAACAGATCAAATAAGTATCAAAGACTACAAAACAAAAACAAAAACAAAAAACAGAGGTTTTTTTGCAGTAGGCCGAACAAAATCCCGATTACATTGTTTGCAATCAGTCACCCTTACTTTAGCTATTTTAATAAGTTATACAACGCGGTTATCACGCCGCTCGTGAAAGTCGGTAGCATGGGTTCAACGTCAGTGTAAGTTGTACGTCCATCTGAAGTTTTGGGGTGTATTATATGTGACAAGGGGTGTACAAATAAAGCCTCTTTTTTAGTTTTTAGTCCTAGCGTCACAGCAGACAAGTGAACGAAGATGCGATGTTCACGTCCATCACCTAAATTCGTCGGGAAAATAATTGACTCATAATCTTAACGTGGTTTCGCTCCGCTGGTTTGGTTTGTGCAAGGTATTTTGTTTATGATGCAGGGTGCCACAAAGGTAGCTGGTCTGCCTTGTTAGTCTTGTTCCGTAGAACAGCGGAACCCGCCCCATCGACCAAAATGACAGCTTTCGTACCCATTAAGATAGTCACGTGAACAACTGAAAGCTTTCGACACCGTGCATGACCAGCAGGAGGGCCGACATGTACGTCGTGAGCCAATTGCATCAGCCAACACACTACCACGGAGTTGGCAGGGTACCTGCGCTAGCCTGACCTTTGACGCTTCTACTGCAAAAGGAATAAAGGCAACCTACCAAAAAAATAAAAGAGTATGTCCCGAGGCGATGCACGCCTGGTCCATACGGCGTTTATCTGAGCGTAATGTGGATCAAAGAACAAACTCCGATCGACATGTGAGTGACGAGAGGAGAGTCCGCCACCAACGAAGGCACGACCGGCTGGCACCGAACACATTCCCCGCACCACGGTCCACCAGCGCCGCAGCTGCTGCTCACTACTCCGAAAATCATAAAAGCGAACGACGAGGCGGGAGGAACTAGGCCCTCTGTCCCTAAAACAAGGTCAGGTATGTACATGCGGGAAGGGTCCACTTCAAAGAAAGGGTCGGAGACATCCTCTTCTGCGTCAGCAAGGCGCCTAAGCTTTGCCTGTATGCGAAATCGAGGGAATCGCAGGCGGGCTTTGCGGATCCGGGTCTCTCTTTTCGCTGCCAACACTGGCAATGCCTCCGAGCAGCCTGAAGAAAAACCTTCAGTATAACAATCGCTATATTTTGGCTTTGAATAGTAGATTAAACTGGATTTTTATTATAAAACAAGGTTGCCAAACGCAAGTCTAAAAAAATCACGCTTGGTCGCCGAGAAACCGTCAACCGTTGTGTGTCTGACCGGGGTGGCCTCGCGAACTGGCATCCGCAGACGCTTCGCAAGCGCTGCTTAAACGCCCGTGTGAATGCGCCATTACTCAGCACCGGAAATAGCGCTGACTCAGCTGATGCAGCTATAACGTCGCGCTATGTTAGTGATACCGCGCTGATGCAGCGCTCTATCAGGGCTGTCCTTCGTGTTGATTTAGCGCTGCGATCTCGTGTCAACCGGACCTAAAACGGAGCTGGCACCACCCCATCAAAAAGTACTTATTTCTCGTGCCGTCCTTGAAAATAGGAAAACCGTACCTTTAAAGTAGAGAATGTTTTACCCATGTAGGTAGAGTTTTTTGTTCACCTCTAGTAGATACCTTTTAGTCTCAGAGCGACCCTATTCATCTGGTTTTATTCAAACTGGGTATGTGAGTTCAGTCGCGATCAGAAAGAACGTTACCTGAACCCCTTAATTAATTAGAAAAAAATTCGGTTTCAATAATTATAGGTAGTTAGAGTAATTGCATTTTTACCCCCAAAAACGTTTGTGGAGACGTCGCTTTTCAGATATTTAAATTTTTATCAAACTAAAAAATAAAAATAGAATGGGTAATTCATTTGCTTTTGCATTAATGCTTTGGGCAGCTTCGAACAGACATCCGACTGGAAACCGAGGAAGTGTTCGGCCCTGCACATAATTCACTGTAATTAAAAAAAAAAAAAGAACACTGGAGTTAATTCAAAGACACACAAGAGTTCCTGAATATAACATATGGATGGCAAACATGTGTCGCAGCTTTGGCCGTACTGCACATCAAGCTCTATCAACATGTCTGCCATAAATTTGAAAAATAATATGGGGAGCGCGAAATTATGCAAAATAGCTATTCCGGGAAAACAATATCCCGTACACTTGCTGCTCGAAAGCTTCGAGTTGTAATATGTTATGAGGGAAAACTTCGAGTCGCAATATGTTATGAGCGTGCACTCATTTTTCACGCGAAATCACCCGCACTTTAAATGCCGATGCTTTTAGATTGTTGTTATTAATTTATGCGTGGAGGACGGGGTATACTGCTCTTTTGATAGGGTGGGCTTTGCCCTAAACATAATATTTCACTAGCGCAAATTCTTTTTCTTGTTTCGTTGTTTAACACACGCAAGGTCTCGAAGTAAAACGAAATATCCCTAGGAGCTTGGGACTCTACAGTGATGTTTTTCTTTAGAGCGAGCTGTATATGACTCATTTGTCGGAATTCTTCGTGTCAAAGTTCTCACACAAAAAAAAAAATTAGCGATTGAAAGGAAAAGTGCACACGTTCTTTGAAATAACGTACAAAACATAGAACACAGAATTTGTTTCAATAAAGAACAAGCACAAAAGAAGCATCCGAACCACATAATTGAAGATCAGGCGCTCCTGATAACAATGGGAAGCACGTAGCGTTCACCGAACACGTTTTCCGGTAAGGATTATTGTTGCGCAAGCTGCCGCGCGATCGCGCAGCTTGCGAAGTGGGGGGTGACGTCACTAGCGTTTCAGATCTGAGAACGTTTTGGTACAGTGCATATATTTATCTTTCGCTAGTCATTTGGTATAGACCTTCCAGCGGCAGCCTCGAACGAAGCGATTTACAGCGCACGTCCCTGGTTTTGAGAGGGTACGTCAGTGTTGCCCGACTGCTCTGGGCTGTGGGTTTTCTAGTCGGTGGGTTGCAGCGCGTGCAGGCGCACTTCCGGACGTTGGTGAAGGCTGAATTGCCGCGTTCTATTTTTATTTTCTGTCTCTATGGCGAAAACTTACGGAAACAAAAACATAGAAAGGAAAGGTGTTTTAGTGAATCTGTGCGCAGCAGAACAAATGCAACACGAATGTTTGTTTTACATTATGCCGATGTGAACATGGCGGTGAATGAGGCATCTATATCGTCGGCGGTCGTAACCTGCGCAGTAGCGAATTTGGCCGTCCACGACAGTCATCGCAGATGACAAAGAAAGTGGACGAACGACATTCATGCTTTCAGCATTTACAACTCACAAGAAGTGCTTAGGTGTACTCAGAATTTTTTTAGAACTTCATCTCACTGATGATACCAGATTTTATTTTTCGAGCTACAAACAAGATAGAGTAGAGAACTAGATTAGTGAATAATTGAAGGTGCACATAGCGTTAGTAAAAAAAAAAAGAAAAGCGAATTTTCCCCATTACGGTAGTGGTTGCCGAGAAAGCGCGATCTTATACACCCAGGAATATATTTCGTTCATCGATAATTTGAAAGGGTGATGGAAGCTAGTCCTCACTGAGACCAGTCATCGTCCCGCCTTCCACCGCCCGGCACCGCTTTCTGCGCCTGAGTGTGTACATATGACGCCGACACGTGGTGTAAGACCGACGGCTGCCAGTCGAGCCAGGCACTGCAATGTTGTTTTAGTAAAAAGCGGTATACACATGTGCTTGCTTAAAATGCCACAGAGTTCTGTAGACTAAGGCTGCGCTCAGAGAGTTGGGAAAGCTGTCAATATCGCTTTTTGCGTCTTTCTGCCTGCACAATCTGTCCGAAAGCATGGTCTAACGCCGTGTAAAGTAGGCGTCTGTCGGTACACGATCACCTGTGAGAGAATAAGTTTGGCTGCTGGTGCTTTCGGAGACTTGTACGATTTATTCGTATTCTGAGAACGTCAACGCAGTGGCAGCGTCAAGAGGTTTGGATCACCCGGACTCGTCTTCATGTTCAAACTACAGCGGCCGTAGACCAAGTTGATGGCATCTCGCGACGTAGACATGGTAACTCAAATACGGAGCAATCGTAGGCCTCTATAGACATATTCGCTTAAAGGTGTCTGAGGCACATCGGCTCGGTGTGCATCATAAATACAAGGTAATGTTGACTACCATAACCGGATGCAAATCGCCGAATTTCACCTGATTCCGCATGGTGCAACTTTGCTTATGTGTACGCTAGTTGCGACTTCAAGCCCTGCAGCTGTTGTCCACGGACCTTTTACGGCACGAGCGAGTGTTCAGCAGAAAATTGCGAGCAAAATCGCACCAGGTAAATTGAGCTTTAGCGCCTACTTTTGCAGTAGTCACGCAAATGAAACTCCGAATGTCAAACTTCTGCGACGTAACAAGCGTTCTATGCTTCGCTAAAAGGGGCGGCTCAAGAATTCCAACGTCGCAGGAATCTGCAGCGTGTTGCTTTTATTTCGTTCATCTTAGCGCAACTACCTAACAAGAAGAAAGAAAACACATCGATTTTTCCCTCAAAATACCGCAATTTCACTGTGTAATTGCAAAAAAAAAAAAAAAAAGACTGCACATGTTTGGTTATTTTTTTATGACTGCGTTTTGGGTTGGGCAGCTCTCATAGGGTGAGTGGTGCTATTAGCTCGGGCGGTGCCTAGGGCAGGTATTGGCCCTCAGTCTTCCAGTGCCTGGGCTGGGTGGCGCTCTTAGTTCAGTTAGGTGCTTATAGGGCAGAGTTTTGCATGGAAACGAGGTTACGCCACACCATTGCCCAGAAGGTGCCATAATACGCGTACTTCCCTTCAGTACCACTCGGATATAAAGCCTTTTGCGCCGAAGATTCCGGGTCATCAGAGAAAGGGGAAATACGCTCTACTTTCATTTCCGCTGCTCCTCGTTCCGCGCATCGCTTCTACCCCACAAGACAACCACATAGCCTAGATTCAGAAAGCGTGTCTTCTATCATAGAATGAAGGAATGAAAGGATGGATTCGGCTATTCGCGACTCTAGGAAACAGTGGAAAAACACTGAACTGACCGGAACAGACGCCAGATCCACGAAGAGCTTCTTAGTTACTGCGACTGAGCTAGAAGTTCGTAAGTTAAGAAACATCGTTAGAAGACGAAACATCGGCATTAACGAACGCGTTCCTAAGTGAGAAGAGGAAAGCGACGTTCTCGCACGGAAGAACTAGAACTCCCGGTGTTCCACAAGCTCCCGATCCCCAGCGAAAGTGGCTGTTGGCTATGGCGACGGCGCTTTCGGCAACGAGAACAACCAATCGAAGAGCTCGGCATGGTTCGGAGCAGTTTGGAGCACGTGGATTTTGAATAACAAACGCAGGCGGCCTTTCCGTCAACGCTTTCGTCTATGGTTCATGTCCGTGCAGTGAAATGTACACGCTAACACGATTTAAAGGGACACTGACAACCCCCTCCCCCCCACCAACCAAAAAGAAATCATACTTGTTTTCTAAGGCGATTTATTATGGTGTAAGAAGACTGCCCAATTAATATTTTGCTACAGGGTACACGCATATTTTTAAAAAGCCAAAAAGCGCAACTGCTCGAAACCGAAACTAAAATCCGCGCACGGAGGTCGCAGTCATATAGAGTGGGAGAGTGCCGAAGTCACGTAGCTACACCCAACCGTGCGCTTTACGAAGGGGAGGGTATGCCCCTCCTCCTCCGTACCCTCTCCTCCTCCCAATGGTTCCTAGCCTCCTCCTCCTTTTTCTCCTCCTCCTCCACTCCTCTCTCCTCACTGCCGCTGAATTTGTTCATGGGTGGCGTGATACGAAGTCGTGACGTCATTTTCACCGCTAAATTTAGCGGGAAAACTGAATTGATGTTGACGTCACGTGACGTCAATTTCCCGACGCTAAATTTAGCGGGGAAATTTTTCCGCCAATTTTAACGGAAAATTTTGTTTGCGAAATTTAGCGAAAACATTTTTTTCACTAAGTTTAGCGGGGAAACGTCCCACAATGCAACGCGCGCAGTTACGCCGATGGCGACGCCGACGCCGACGCCGACGCCGCTCAAGCCGGACACGGGCACCTAAAAGCTGTTCCCGAAAACACGGTAGCGCCTGAGAGGTAGGAGGCTGGACAACACAGAGCGCTGACTTCAACTGTTCAGTCATCGTAAATTGGGAAATATATATACTGCGATCATCGCACTCTCAGCCAATCCCAGAACTCGCCGCCGCTATAGGCTGTTGCGACTCAAGAAGGTACGGCAAGGGAAAGGAAAGCCGGGGAGGAGGAAGCAGACGAAACGCTAAAGAAAGGATGATGTTTCCCCTCTCCTCCCCAGCGTTCCGTCTGCTTCCTCCTCCCCTGCCTTCATTTTCCTCGCCCTACCTTCTTGAGTTGCAACAGACTATAGCAAGAACTCTACCTTCTTATCTGTCAGGTCATTGGAGGCAACGCTGTTACAGCTTGCGCCAGATCTTTTAATCACGTCTGCTGGGATTATATCTCTTACGGTCTTATCCTTATGTCTGGCAAGAACAGCGCACATCTTGAACAGAGGCCTGCAGCCGCAGTCTTGACAATGAACTGAGAGATGGCCATATCGAAAGCTCATAACGTTTAGGTTGTGCACACGTAACCTATCATTTAAACACATTCCCTTTTGTCCAACGTATTTCTTTCCGTATGACAACGTACTTATTTCCGCATGACGCATGCCCATCATGAAGGAGCTTTTTCGGACCACCTGAGTGCTTTTAATGTGAAAAAAAGGTTTTTAGGTTTGTTGATGATTTTAAATCTTCACTTGCCAGTATACGCTCCGCTTCCATTCGGTTGTGGGCAGCCTCTCTCTTGACCGTTTTCGGAGATGCCCTTATTCCTTTCCAACTAACGGATGAGGTACTAGTAGATAATGTCATACAGTTCATAGACATCAAGCTCACCCTTTCTAAGCATCATGTATGGTGGACGTACCAGCCTAGAGCCAATAAGTCCCTGTTACCATATACTTTAAACGACATAATTTTTGGCGAAGGCCTAATTTTCGCGAACTTTGTGAATCGCCTACAATTCGCGGAAAATTGGTCCCGCGAACAGTTCCGGTAATATGTAAACGCATCGAAATCTATATTGAGATCCCACCGCGTCGCGAAAATTAGAACCCATGAATTCTTCCAAAATGATTGACCTAAATATAGCGAAATATTGAGCCTGCGAAAAATAAGTCGTTTACAGTAACTCATCCCACTCTAAACTTGTTAAAAGAATGATTGCAAATTTGTGCTTCATAAACATCCTTCCAAGGTCATGCCACCATGTGATACATTTTGAGTCTGTTGGGGGCAGTCTGAACGTCTGCTATCTGCCGGGTTGCAGAAGGGGTTCTGAAACCGCTGGCCAAGTTGTGTAAAGTGACGAACCTTTTCCACAAATCCTCGCTGTGCTGCATGAAAAAAACCCAAAAGCCCGTTTGTTGCTTTCGTAGAGGGGGTCATGTATCAGATTTCCTTGTCATACGAAAAGAGGTACATCGGACAGAAAGGCAGTTGTTTAAATGATAGGATACGCGTGCACAACCTAAACGTTAACAGATATCAAGATGGCCATCTCTCCTTTCACTGCCAAGACTGCGGCTGCAGGCCTCTGCTCAACACATGCACTGTTCTTGCCATCGTAAGGATAAGACCGTAAGATGAATAATAGTGGCAGACGTGATCGAAAGATCTGGTACAGGCTGTGTCAGCGTTGCCTCCATTGACCTGATAGATCGTAGATGGTATCCACTGTCCCGCAACGCTCTCCGCAACCCACTATGGTATTCGAAGCTCTACAGTCAAGGCCATCGGCGCGCAGGCGCAGTAGTGGCTTTTTCGTTGCGGAGTGCTTAGCGGAGGGGGAAACGCGGACTACGAAAACTCCCCAATGAGGTACCGTTCTTGCGAGCAGCGGCGAGTGATAGGATTGACTGAGAGTGCGATGATCGCTGTGTATATATTTCCCAATTTACGATGATTAAACACTTGTTCCCGACTCCTACTGTGTTCTCGTCTCAAGCGCTACCATGTTTTTTTAATACACAATACGAACTCGCCCAACAATCTGCACTGATCTCTTTAAGGCACTTAACTATGGTCAAAAATTGATAGGAAAACTTAAAATCAATGGTAAAAAGTAAAAAAATAAAACCGCAAAAGAGACGAGGGCGAGTTGGACAAGTAGAAAACTCGAATGACATGGACAAGCGCCTGTCCATGTCGTTCGTGTTTTCTACTGGTCCTCGTCCCTCTTCCGATGTTCAATCTTTTACGATTCTGAACCACCGACTCAAACCAAAGTTTTAACTTAAAGTCAACGATCGTAACCCAAAAAAGCAGAGGGAGTTAGAGCGACTCCAACAACATCGCATTCCAATTGTTTTTTGATGCTCATCCCTCACCCCACCACTCACGTGGGGCGCCGCTGTGGCCGCTAGAGGCGCACCGTTTTCTTCGCAAACATGATTGTGGATATAGTGGACCTGGCATACCGTCTTGATCATCACTCTGGTAAAACCAAACAGAACATTTTATATCAGAGAAAACAAATATCTTGCTAGATAAAGAGCGATTATACAAATCTGTTCCGAGAAGTGAAGTTAAACACAGCCCTCGTCCATGGAAAAACTTCGAAGAGGCCGCTCTTTAATGATAGATAATACTCCAACGTTTCAGCACTAGAGCAAAACTTGTTTGCAAAACATACACAACTCACGATTGCACCCACAGAGCAAATGTTTGACTAAAGTTAGCTTTAGTTGCGTACGCTAAGCAGCCAGCCCGCGCACGCACGCGCAACATGCAAAAAACAAATGCGACTAACGAGAGGGATTATGAATAATTCATTTCATAAAACGCCGCATGCCAAGAAAGACGCCGCTCCGGCTTCTGCCACATCTAATTCCAAGCCCCGGTCCACCGTAGCGTTGCTGGAAAAATGGCCACTGGCGTGGAACGTACGTCGTACGAAAAGCAGCAGTGCACTGCATTTCACTCCCAAGCTAGCTAACAGCGCGGTGGGAGCTAAGTTCTCGGCGAAGCAATCGTATAGAGACATCCTATAAACAGCCTTTCCACGCAACAGGACGAGATACTTTCAAGACTGGGTAGCCATGCAAAAAACAATTCATGGTCTGACGAAAAAGACTAGTGAATTGGAGGGAGAGATTGCCAAAAGGGATGCGGAAATAAAGGAACTGAAAACCGCAGTGGACAAGGCTCAACAATAATCTAGATGACAGCGTATTGCAATTCACGGAATCACTCAGCAGCCGAATGAGGATGCAGTGAAAGTGATTAAGGAAATAGCCGTAAAATTACAACTTCCCTAACTAACAGATGAACCCGTTGAGGCAGTGCACAGGCTTAGAGCAAAGGAAGGTAAAACACCTGCCTTGTTGATAAGGTTCACGGAAAGAAAAATGAGAGACATCTGGATTCAAAGAAGAGTGGCACTGAGGAACGAACACATTTAAATCAATGAAAACTTGACAAGGCAAAACTGGAATTTGTTATGTCAAGCTAAGAACCGTGCTAAAGAAAAGACCTACAAGTTTGTTGGACCAGGAACGGGAAGATTTTTGTACGCCAAAAAGAGGGTTCAGTTGTTATTCACATCGAGGACGAAAGCAACTTAGAAAAAATTAGGTAAACATAGGGAGTTCAATCGATTCGTTTAAACTCTGGGACTAACACACAAAACGAGTCTTAAAGGAAGACGAATTTGGTGAAATAAAGTTAAACAAATTGTACATAAATGCGAGGAGTTTAAATATATACTGAAATCAACTCCTGGTGCTTTTATCAGAAAGATTATCTGTCCTTGGACGTGCTTAGTTTAGCTGAGATTAATGTAGAAAAAACAGTATGCAAAACGTTCGCCTTAGATGGCTTTTATGTATATTGTTTATGCCGGGGAAAAGAAAGGGTGGTGGACTAATTATGTTTGTTAGCGACAAGTGTATATCGGATAGATTTGACATTTCATTGCGACATTCAGAAGCATGTGTTGTATCTATCCAGAAAGGTGGTCTTATCTTACATTGTCTGTACTGTGTATGAGGCCACCGACCTCCAACATTAATCTGTTCATCGAAGACTTGTCTGCTGTATTTAGTAAATTCATAACAATAAATATTTCGTTCTCGCCGGTGATATTAACATTGATGTTTCCAAGGAGGCTAAATACGGAGTCTCAAGTTACCTTGACACTCTCTCTTCTTTTGGACTTGAAAATGTAACACATGACTTTACTAGAGAAAAATATTATGGCGATAAAGTTATTATAACGTGTATAGATTACGTAGTTACAAGAGTCAGTAACTTGCTTATGCTATCTGGCGTCATCAGAGAAAAAGTTGCAGATCATTAGTTTACTGCATTGTTGATATGAGGTGAAAGACAAACTGACTGTTTAGTGGGAAGTGACGGTGGAGAATAATTTTATATAACAGCAAAATTGACCAATTAATCAGAACAAATAATTGTAATTTGTTACTATCCCTGGACCACATTTCAGCATATAATACTTTGGTAGACAGGCTTCAAAATATGTACCGAAAATTGAAAAGGAAAGTAAAACTCGGACAGCGAAGACCAGAAAGTGTGTGGATTACCGAAGAAAGCTTGGAATTATGTTACACTAAGCACAGATTATGGGAAGAGATTTAAACCGAAACCTGAAGACGTGACTTTTAAACAAGGAGTTTCGCGGGGTGCGCAATAAATTAACAGCTAAAATTCGATTGGCAAAAAGGAAGCCTTGCGTAACAAAATTGTGCCGGTCGGTAAAAAATTCAGCGGAAACCTGGAATCGTGTCAATCAGTGAATTGGAAGAAAGAAAAAAAGTAATATTGATAATACAATCAAGAAGGATTTCACCGATGCTGATGACTACACTGTGTGAGAAGATTCTTTTAATAGTTATTTTGTCAATGGCGTTAAAGAATTAAAAGAGAAAATTATACCAGTAGAAACAAAAACATACGCTCCCAAGTTCAGTAACAAAACCTCAGCATTCTTGCCTCTAGTGTGTGAGGATGATCTTGTAACCGTCATACATTTTATGTCCATAACAAGGTCACCAGGCATAGACAAAGTACGTGCGCGAGATTTATGTCACAATATAGATGATCTAAAACAAGTATTACTTAAAATAATTAACGGTTCCTTTACACGAAAAAAATTCCTAAAGAGCTAAAAGTTGCAGTAATTAGGCCTCTTTAAAAAGGTGCTAATAAAAAGGATTTCGGGAGTTACCGACCGATATCAATATTGCCAGTAATTTCGCATATTATGGAAAAATGGGTTTAGATAAATATGAATACCTTCTGTGAAAAAATATTCTCTTACTACCGATTCGCAGTATGGTTTTCGGAAAAATCAAAGCACAACAGCACTTTCGGAGGAGTTTTCGGACTGCATCAACGATACATTAGATAACAATAAAATTGCTCTTGCATTATTCCTAGATTAATCGAAAGCTTTCGATACCATCGATCATACGTTACTTCTAGAAAAACTTGAAAAGAATGGGATTTAGAGGACCATTTTATGATTTTTTCCACGACTACCTCACAGACAGATTTCAATTGGTGAAAATAGAAAATTGTGTTAGTGGTAAGACTCGGGTTCAGTGCGGTGTACCTTAAGGGAGCACTTTGGGCCCGTTGCTGTTTAACATTTACATAAATGAGTTAACTGTTTGACCGCTACTGTCTAGAATCTTCTTATATGCAGACGATACAGTTCTACTATTACCATATCACATATACGAAAATGCAATTCTAATATTTCAAAAGGACGTGGACATGTTATTGGAGTGGTTTTTTGACAATATTATTTCAGTAAATAACAACAGAACGAACATTATGTGTTTCCGTAATCCACATAAACAGGTACTTACGGCAGGTATTTATTTAAATTCAAGGCATGGCAACTTTTGCAAAAGTAGAGCACTTCCATACGAACAGTCTGTAAAGTACTTGGGCATATTTTTTGACGAAGATATATTATGGAACCACCACATAGAATTTATTAAATAAATGCTTCGCGTAGTATCAGCGTACCTTTACCGTTTATAGAGCGTTTGTGGCATAAATGTTAGGAAAACTGTTTTTATGGCTTTAGGAGAGTCGATCTTGCTATACGGTGTAACTGTTTTCGGTCAATGTGCAGGAAATAAAAAGCTAGGAATGGATAGACTACTCAAAGAGATTGCGAGTATCGTTGCATACGGAACCACATATGACAACTTAGTAATACATATGAAAATGAATGAGCTAAATATAATGTATTTTTTTCTAAACCGTATGAATATGTAATATTACAACGGCATTACTACGATAAGATGAAGATCTCGAAAATTGAGGTCAAAAAGAGAAATCTGAGATGCACTAAAATGTACGTAATGCCCAGTATATTTACGAACTACGGAAAGAGAATAAAACGGCATTATATTCCTTTCCTTTTTAATAAATTACCAGATAATTTTATCAGTATATCATCTATGCGAACGGCAAAAAGAATCTGCTAAAAAGGTATGTCTAGAATGTAAAAGCCGATTTCCCTGTTGTTTAGTGTGTTTTTCCCTGAGTCATTTCTGCGTTATGCGATGTTGATGTTAAATTATTGTTTATTATGGTATGTTTCCCGTGAGGTCGTACGGTGTTTAGAATTTGTTAGTATTTCAGTGTTCAGAGATTTTGTTTTGTTTTTATGTGGAAAGTTGTTTCTGTTACATGGCGCAAATATTGCTGTCTTTTGCAATTATGTTTAATTTCTTTATTTATAGTGCTACTTGTAATACTGTGTTCTATTCCTTTTATTTGTAAATGTTTTGGTCTGCCTGGTCCCACAGACAAGCAATCTTCTTCGTCTTTGTGGGCCAGTTACTGTAAGTGTTTTTTCAAAGGAGTAAAAAGACATTATTATTATTGCTATTATCAACGAACCGCGGTTCGTCACGGGACCCAGCTCTTTGAGCGTGGGTATGAACAAAAAGCGTGATCACGTGGCGAAACAAAGACACACGACTGGTCCGACGAGCAATTAGCTTCCACCGCACTGTCAGCTTTGTCGTGAACGGAGTAAGAAGAAAGAGCCAGAGGAAAAAAACAGATCGCAAAACGGCAAAACGCCCTCCTGCCCCATTTCAGCACGCGTAACCGCGCGCAAGCTGCGAGTGAACAGAAACGGCACCGCGCTTCATTCTATATCGCGCCTACGCCCACCTTTGCTGTGTCTGTGTGTGTGTGCGTGTGTGTGTTCGAGCGACGGTTTCGGGGAGATGTATTCAAGCGCGGGGACAGGACTTCGGACTCCTCTTCCGTTTTGTTTTGTCTTTCGGGTCGCGCTTTTGGAAACGGGCGTGCGATTTATTGAGTTGGCTGGAAGAATGGGGGCGCGAGTGCGGGGGGTGGCAGCGCAGGAGCGCGGCGCTGGACGGATGGGCGGAGATCCCATTTACCTTGAACGGCGGTTGCGCACGCCGGAATTTTACTCGTTCCGTTTTATTGCCGGCCCTGTTCGGACGCGGAAAGGAAGCGGCGTGCGACGGGAGGAAAAAAACGTGTCCCCTTCTCTTTTTTTGTTTTGTGTATGTATCTTGTGTTTTAGGAGCGTGGCTGGGCTCCGGCAGCGAAGCTGGTCCCGAGGTTCGAGAGAGATGATTTGGTCAGTGGAAAAGACAAAACTGAAAGAAAGAAAAAAAAGAAAAACTGTCTGACCAGTTTTGCGCGACCAATTTTAGAATTTCGTACTCGCTCTCGATGAATGCGCGCTCTGCAGGCTTCGTTCGAACAATGGATGCAGGAATAAAAGGGCGACAGGACAGGGAAAATCTCTGGTGGACGGTGAAATGAGGGTTCTTTTATGGAATCAAAGTTTGATCGGATTATCGTCCCAAAAATATGATTATATTGTGTAGAGCGTGTCTTTTTAACTTCTTCAGAAATCTCGTCATACATTTATGGACTTCTTTATGTTATATTTGTATTGAGCCATAAAATAAAAAAAAAGTTCTAAATTACTTAACCTGTTTCGGAAAAAGTATGGAATGACTTATGACGACAATCAAGGAGGGGGGGAGTTAAGTTTTTTGTATTTGTTCGTTTTTGGAGTGGCTGAGTTGTCTGTTTTAAAGGAATTGAAAAACATCAAGCTTCGCGTCAGTCGTCTCAGAGCTTCCGGTGGCGACTCTTAGTTATTATAAATTCAATAAATTACTGCCAAGCTGTTTGTGGCAAGGGTTCCGGGGATTTTTCGTGTGCGTCCGCAAAAACTCAGAGAGGGCTCGCACCGCCCTCTCTTTGTCGTCGTTTCAAGCCCGCTTGAGCGCCTAGTTCCCTTTCCTTCTGCCGGGTTGTGGTCCCGTCGCGCGCCTGTCTAGTTTCCTCCGGCTCCTCGGGGCGGCGATAGTCCTCGACATGTGTGTGCATACTGTTCGTCACGATGACCACCGATCAAGACAATAAATGTGTTCGTACGTTTGTTCAAAATTATGTGTCTCGTCTGTGTCGTGTGCTAAACAGCTTCGCTGATCATCTGCCTTCAAAGAGTGGAATGGATCATGTTTTCTTCTATATATCATTTTGCTCAATAGATTTGGCGTGTTTACTATTTTCGCACCAATTACTGCGAGAAAATGAGTACATTTTCGCACAAAAGACACTAACAGAGGAGAGAAATGCGTAGACAACATTTTTTCCGCAACATTTCTTGCAAACACATGCAGATTTGTTGTATCCCGTATTTATGTATAACTTGACTTTCTGGCATTGTTGATTCTGATTTCTTTTTTAAAGTCTTTGCTTCAAATTTGAGATTTTTTGCGTGAGTCTTTAGCTCGTCGTTGTCAGAAAAATTGGGACGCACTATGGAGCTACTACCCGTTCTGTCCGTTTATCGACTCACTTAAGTGATGCCGCGACACCGCCAAAAACATCATACAAAAGACGGTCCGTAGAAACTAGAATGGTTTAGGGAACTGTTTTTGCACGTCCTTCGGTACGCACTGCGCATATGGGTGTCTTCTGTGGTAGAGCATGCGCAGTTCGAACCGTAGGGCACATCGCAGCGTATCTTAGTTGCAAAAACGGTTCCCTAAAACTATCTACATGTTTGGAACGGGTTTCTTTCTTTTATGACAATTCTGTCACCTTAATCATAAAAAAACAAAAAAACTGTCTGTTGTTTGATCTTTGTATGAGGCCGAGTTCATATGGCTTATATATCATACAAAAAACAAAAAGAGTGCAGAGATTTCAACGCCAGTCACCGCGAGATTCGAGCTTCGAATGCCGCATGGCAATGAGTTCGAGGAGAAACTTTGACACGCGGCATTCAAACCACAGATATTGTGGTGACTCGTGTCTATATAGACTGTCTCTATTCTTATCTGTATGAGCAGTGTGACCCCGGCTTTATGTTCGGAACATGCCTGAGGTCTGTCCTCTGGTAATTCTCTCATCGGGTCTCCAGCAAACACCGTGTCTTTGGTATGGTGCGTGAGCCGCGCGAGAGCTCCTCTAGAGGATGCCATTTTTCATGTTAAAGCATTAACTGTCACACGGAGCGCGCTGATGTCATCAGTTTGAAGCGCGAAAACGACGCCTAGTTTCCCCGATCCCCAAGGAGCGAAATAAAGCTGATGGATTTCGCCTTCGGTTCCACTGACTGGCGTGCGTCGACGGGGCTCTATTGGCCGCTGCGCTCGTCAGTTTCCACGACCGCTCACCCCATGGCGCTGCGTGACCATCAGCGTGCCGTTAACACGGAGCGTCCAAGGTCACCAGGGTGCACGCGCGCTGACCGGCGACAAAAAGTACGCAGCAGACGAAAAAGAGAGCGGACGAGCGGTTTGCATGCTTTCGCATTCACAACTCATAAGAAATGCTTAGATGTACCTCAATATTTTTTTTTGCGGACGGCGACGAATTGATATGTATACATCAAAATATTTGAAGTCGTAGTAACGGTGCTAACAAGACTATGGTTATGAGTCTTACACAGAGCCGTATAAAGGAAAAGTTTGGCATTGCACCAGACGCAGATAGAGGGCTTGTCATGCTCTCATGGCCGACCAGAAGCCGAAAATATTTCCCTAGTTGTGGTAGCGAGAAACAGCTTTAACAAGTGCAGAAGACTGACTTTCATGTTCGAAAATATCGTGCCCGTGATGTTTTCATTTGGATCATGCAAAAAAATCTAAGAAACTAATGTGCAACTCAAACACTGCTTTGCTCGGACGGAGACCAACCGCTCGGACGGCAAATTCCCGGCCCTCGGCGGTGCCTTGTGTATGGATTACGTCTATAGTTCTGCTAGTCGCGCACGCTTTTTATATCTACTATATATTTATATTGCTTCCACCATGATTTTGCGTAACCGTGATCGAAACATCACGTGCAATATATTTTCAGTCACCGAGAGTTACTTCGACGCACTTATAAATTTCGTTTCTCGCGACCACCACCAGGGTATTCTTCGCGGCTTCTGGTTGGCAACATTCGAATTTGTGAAAACGCCCTAGAACACACACCAGCCCACTTTCGGCCAATGGCGCCTACTTATTTGCTCCTATACTTTCCAGTAAATGGCCAAACTCTCTATGATTGGCTCTGGTCTTACTACACCGGTGGTGAAGAAAGTATGAATAATAATGAATACTTTACTCAATAATGCCCGAGGTTTCGAAAAGGCTCCCACAACTACACACTTGAGTGCCCTTTTTATTAACAAAATATTTCGAAGCAATACCCTCGTATCTCCTCTAGTATCAAGGTCATTTCATTGATTACGAAATTTCGATTGCACTTTTGCGTGCTGTTTTATTGTAATGTTTGGTTCCCTTTATATTCTTTCTTTCTTATCCATCTCAATACGTTGAAGTCTATTACCATCCCTGTCACTTACAGTCAGTTTTTTTTCTACAGAAAAAACAAGGAGCTTTAACGGCGTGAATTCAATTACGCCTTCATAGTCCATTCACCTCCCATCAATGAGGACCACTCGCCATGCGCGGCGACATTGCCATTCTTTCCGCCGTCAGCGGCGGCAAACCGAATAAATAACAAACCTCAAGCTGAGGCGGGAGGCTGCGGCTTGAGGTCTTCTGATGGAGGCTTGCGAAGAGCTCCCCCGAGAAAGCCGCTTAGCAAGCGCAGCAGCACTGTTCACTTTCAAATATTCAGTGCGGACGGAAAGCCCCACGGAAGGGCAGCAAGATACTCTCCATTAGGTGCGGCTATATCTCACAGCGCCAAGGAAATCCTTCAGAGAATATCTTCGAGACGGGGGCCCCTGACCGGGGATTTCAGAAGGAACCGAAAAGGCTGTGCCTGTTTACACTGCGACATTATTCCACGAAGCGGATAAGCTGTTGGCACGAGATCACACTACGGGGGCAAAGACGCTTTGTGTATACTTCGTTTCAGCTTAGGCACAGACGCGCAGCCGATGCTCAAAGAGCGAGCTCCTGGCTTTAGTGGTGTCTCTGCCCAGCGCGCGTACTCGTGCAGTGCGTGCATGGACTGTTCAGTGCTACATGCTGGTGCTTGTAGCATTGGCTTTATCTGGACTTAAGCTGAAACCGAATATAGCTTATGTTATTTTTTTTTCCAGAGAGCTCGGTGTTTACTCAACACGAGGCCTGTGGAGTGGACTCTTTGCGTCGTCTTCCACGCGATCGAACGTGGGGCAGATTGATCACGAGCGCGTACGTCAGAGTTCATCTGGGACTCGTGTTCGGCTGTTGTCGCACTGACTGGATACAAGCCGCGATCAAACGCTGCGCCGGAAACGTAAACACGTAATTGTCGTCATTCTTGTCCCCATAAGTATAGTACTCAACTTGGCCGGTAAGGGCGCGACAGCATAGATCCGCTGTCCAATATCAAAACGCCACATGTTTTCTAGGTTCATGCCTGCCGTTTTAACGTGTTTATTGCTTAGGATGGCTCTATACAGCGAATCACTCAAAACCCTTTACGATTTGCGGATCCTACGACACGCAAGAACTTACCTCCAAGTTTCTTTTTTTTAGACTGGTGCAGGCATTGATCGTGAGTATCGGCGAAACTATTGGCAGGCGAGGATGCCGATAGTTTCGTTGCCCTTTGGGTCAAGGAAACACAGTGGATTAAAATACTTAGCAGAGCTGGGAATATAATGGGCACCTTTCGTAGATGAAGTTTCTTTCGCAGATCGTGGTAAGCGAAAAGCGGGCCTACGGGAGCGTGCTCAATTCGCGCATAACGTGATGGCACGATCTCCCGCTAACACCCGCTAGTAACGCAAAAGCTCTTGCGAATGATCTACGAAAGGTATCCTATTGTTCGGAAGATCCTAGCATTTCTAGCGGGAGCTCGTGCCGTCATGTTCAGCACGGATTGAGTGCGCGACCCTGTGGCCCGTAAACCACCGTTTGAAAATCTACGAAAAGTCTCTAGGGTGTCCCAAGTAACTCAGGCTCGATCTAAAATGGACCGTAAAAATCGACGCCTGCTCGTAGCAATCTGAACTTTTCGTCAAAGGTGTATTTCACAGGTCGGTTTGTTCTTGTGAACTTACAAAGCGTAGCTTGCTTTTTGTAAAAAATGGTGCCCAAAAACTTGCCAGGGTCAACGGCGGGAGGCGACGCAGACGACCAAGTCGACTTGCGGGGCGCGTTCGGCGCGTGTACTGATTGATGGCGTCGTTGAGCTGTGTCGGAAGGTGTAGCCGACCAGAGAAAGCAGACGACACGCAGTCGAAATCTGTTGGCAGCAAAAGTGTTGTCGTTATGCAACACTATAAAAGGCCAGCTTGAACTTAGGAAAATAGAATATAGAAGAGAAAAAAAGACAGGCATACCACTGGACTAGCAACTCTTCCTCCTCTTTCTAAACCTCGACTTTGTGTGTGTTTTTTTGTTTTAAAAACACACATAAAACTCACCTTATATGCTAAAACCAAACTAAATTTAAATTTGAATCACCCGCAGTTCACCGGAACATAAAGCACCGCAAATATTGTTTTTCTTTGGTATTCAGCTTGATTGAGGGCTCGCTGACGCACGTTGCTTCGTTTTCCTCGATTGCCAAGGTCTCGAGCATCTCTCGTGCATACTGGTTCTTGTGTTTTGCAATGATGGTGACGTTGTTGAACTCTGCACAGCACGCACAGTTGCGGCAATGTGCCGGTAGATGACCAGCACTTGTGCCTTTTACCGATGCCGCGTGTTCTCTTGCACTGTCGTTGAGGCCTCTACCATCTACGGTGAAGTGCGAGTGATTCAAATAAAGTTCAGTTAGCTTTTCGGATATAAGGTGCTTTTTTATGTGGTTTTTAAAACAAAACAAAAAAAGCACAAAGTCAAGGTTCAGAAAGAGGAGAAAGTATTAAACCACAGTTGGTAGTCCAGCGGTATGCCTGTCTCTTTTTCTCTTTATATTCTATTTTCGTAAGTTCAGCTGCCCTTTTATAGTATCATGCACCAACAAGCTCAACTACAGTCTGAATTACTTCGTCGTTATGCAAACGCGTTTTTTTTTTAATTCAAAGTTTTGATCTTTAGTGTATTTATTTTTAAACAAAAGGTACATTACAAAATGATTATGTTCATTTTAATAAACCATGATTGTCGCGAGCAGTCTCAATAAAGAGGTAGCGCCATCTATCAGTACGAGCGCGAAACGCGCCCCGCAACTCGACTTGGTCGTCTACGTCGACCTCCCCGTTGACCCTGGCGAGTTTTTGCCAGGGCCAACGGCGGTTTCAGGAGAAACCTGTCTACTTCTTCAACAGGTTTCTCCTTTAGTGATTTTTATGGAGCAAGGTCATAGATTCACAGAAGCCTCTGAGCATCCTCTTTCTCCAGACAAGTTGTTAGCCTGCTGGTGGCGCCGACACCTTTAGGCAGTCTTTTTGGGAGAAGATACGCTGCCTCGAACCAGTTATACCAGGACTTTTGGCAGCTAGAATTTAAACTACGTGGAAAGTTTCATTTTTTGGGATGTCAAATTTTGCTGGACAATATCTGACCCACCTAAATTTGCTTTATTGTCTCATTATACAGGTTGAACATTTGATTTTTTTTATCATAAATATACATCCAGGTTGGTATTTGAGATTCAACAACCAATTACCATTTGAATATCTTTTTAGACGTACCTCACCGCTAGTGCTCTTTGCATACAATACTCCGGCAGGGCTGCATATTTACTTAACACTGGGTTTGCTTCTATGTAACCCATGTCAGGAATTATAATACTTTTGCTTTCCCGCGACGGAAATGAATTCCGCTTCTGTTTGCTATTAGAATATTCTCTCGTTAAAATGGACATCTCCATTCCCCAAAGCAATTGCTCATGATGTCAGTCATATATAATCATGAATCAATGCCAATATCACAAATAATAAACAATGAACGTGGTATGTTGTTTACGTTTATCATCTGCAACCGTGATAGGAAAAGAAGGGCAAGTGACTCAGGCTGGAAACCCCTGAGGATTTTAACCATTGTCAGTGCCCAGGTCTTATCTGACAATAGTGAAGCTCTGGGGGAATTCTGTAACCGAAGAGCTTCACTAATCATTTTCGTTTCTCTAATCTTTTGCTTTTTATTTTTTGCATTTGTGGTACGTTTTTACAAAGACCACGATAAAAAGAAAAAAACGTTGAGCCTTTCCACTCTCGTGAAAAAGGAAGACCAGCGGAGCTGTGCTCGATACACTGTGTGCTTCTTCTTCGTCGTCGTCTGTTTTTCGCGCTGTTTCCTACGATGAATTCCCACCAACGCGCCCAACTATCCATGCTTATATTATAGCTGGAGAGGTTGCCGCCATCTACGAGCGACGGCGGAAACCATACTGGTTTTGTGGTGGCCGCCGTCGCTTATAGATGGCGGTAGCTGTCCAGGTAGGTTTGTGTCGACATACACGTACACGATCCTCGGGAACATAGCCCTTAACAGCCCCGCTGTAATGTATTTGCCCCTTTCGTTCCTAAACAAGGTTTCCATTGTCCGTACTTCGGGTTTCTGTATTTAACGTAACGAGTTAGAATTGCATGTGACCAGAACGATCGTCCATATTAACGAGACATAACGCCATTGTGTTTTTAAATTACGAAGACAAATATAATTGCGCCAAACTTGCACCCGAGTGTACGAAACTTTGAACAGCCACTTGGCGAACTTACCTAAGCAGTAATATTTGGTAAGCGCCGATAGACTTTATATGTGAAAAACTCTATGTTGTGTTCGCGCTAACAGTGTCGCAATTGTGTTTTAACTGCAGCACCTCCTTCTAACGTAGACACTGCACGCATTATTTTTGTTCGCATAGCAACGCCTGTTTAAAGTAAAACCATTGATTATTTTTCTTTGTCATGCAAATGACTGAGTAAGTGCGCTAACGAGTGCGACAAATGCTGCATCTGCTTCGCTTCTCTGGAAGACGCTGACGACAAGTAACCGCCTGTCAACTGCTGCACGGTGGTAGGAAAACAGAACTTACAATTCTTTGCCATAACAAGTGTCATGGCACGGGCGAACCATAAATCTTCAAGCGAAACCTACCGCGGGAGCGGTACCGGCGGTACCGCGGTTGGAGGCAGCGATACGACATGGCTGAGGGCCTAGCTTGGCCATGTTAGATTTTGAGTAGATTCGTCTTCGTAAACGACTAGGAAGCCGCTCAACCTAGCTTTAATGCGTTAAAAGTCATAATTAAAACGTCAGTGTTCTATTTTATAAACATGGCTTTTGCTTCTGATTTCAGTTTCGCGATCCATCGATAAAGCAATGAGTGGCCGACCCGGGACAGTAATGGGCTCCTCCCCTGATGGAAGCGCTGCTGAGCGCCCAGTGTGCCCAAAAATTGACTCCATTGCGTCTATAGCAGTAACCGGGGCTTGGCAGCGCGCGTGAAGAGCTTTCACTTTGTATTTTAGAGTGACAACGGCCGATACTGCGGCCTATGCAGCCAATCAAGCGGTGAGAACGTGCCACGTAACCTCCCGCTCTGTGAGACCCTATGTCACACCCGACGTTACTATACCCTGTTTCACCTTATGATGTACCGCAAGAAAGGCTACAAGCGCGAGCTCCTTGCTCTAGGGCACATCTCGGCGGCACAAGCTCTCGTGACTTAAGAGCGGCTGCCAACGCTATGAGCTCGCGCTTCTAGCCTTCGCTGCGGTACAACAAAAGGTGAAACAGAAGTATACAACAAAACAGTTGGGAAACTTCCATAGAGCCTGCATTGAAAAAGTGGCTCCGATCCATACTAGGGAACCGAACTAAAGGCGCTCGCAACGCTGCCATTTCTACCGCAGCGGAGTTATAAAAGAAATCTAGAAAACATACCTTCAACAAATAAAATTAGTTGCGTCTACAATCCAACAATAATATGTTCAGTCATATTAATTTGCAAAAAATATATGAAAAGATTCGAGAAGTTAGAATTTTATTATAAAAGTCTAAACAATCGATACATTAAAAATTGCAGCGTGTTTTCTTAGCGACAGGCGTTGATGCATTTTAAGAGTATACTAAGGGTCGGCGTTGTTTTATGTTAGGTAAGGCAAAACGATGGCATCAGAAAGTCCCCCGTATGTACTGGAAACAGAGTGGCTATCGGGGTCTATTATGCGAAGATAATATCTTAGTCATTAGATTAATAAACACAGCAAATAAATTTAATTTTATTTGTAGAGGCAATGAAAAGTCATCTTTACCAAACGGCCTCATAAATGTTGTATAAAAATGTAAGTGTATGTAGTACAAGTGATAAAATATTTGGCGTACGTTCATAGACGACGAAAGGTCCATGCAACGAAAAGTGACTACATCGAAAATTCCGTACACCAAAAAGTCCGTACACCAAAAGGTCCGTACAACGAAAGGTCCACAAACCGAAATGTCGGTGCCCCGAAACGTCTACACCGAAAAGTCCTACACCAAAGATTCCTGCACCGGCTCGGATGTCTTTAGCCAAGAGAACTGGAGTTCGTCCATTTTCCATGAAAATCAACAACCTTTCCATCATCACCATCATCTACCCCAACAAGGCTTCTGCCTGCCCGGCGAACCACCGCTCAGACCAGAGACCACGGTTTGTCAAAGAAGCGTGAAGAACTCTTTCGGCTCATATTGTCCGAGATGGTACCTCTCAATGTACTATCGGGGGAGATGAAATGAAAACAGAGGAGCGCGTGGCTCGCGGTACAGGCTGCGCCGCTAGGAAGTGAGCCCAGAGGCGAGGGTGAGTGGCCTACTCCGATCTGTTTACACCCTTCGCTCGGCGCTCCCCAAGCTTCGGCAGTGCGCCTTTTAATGCGCTGGAAACTACCGTTATCTTTGCTCGCTCAGCGCGTGCAACGCGAGGAAGTTCGCCGCTAGTGGCAGCTAAAGCGCGCGCTGGCTGAGCACGTGCTTTAGCTGCTACTAGCGGCGAGCTTCCTCGCGCCGCATGCGCCGAGCGAGCAAAGATAGCGGTGATTGGTTTCAGTGCCTAAGAGGCACCTTGCCGAAGCTTGAGGAGCGCCGAGCGAAGGGAGTAAATATCGGAGTAGGCCACGCACCTCGCCCATAGACTCACTTCCAGGCGGCGCAGCCTGTACCACGAGCCACGCGCTCCTCTGTTTGCATTTCATTTTTCCCCGATAGTACAATCATCCATTCTCTCAATATATTTAGAATTTAAGGCAGTTTCCCCCTAATAGCCTGTCGCGTTTTTTTTTTTTTAAATAATTATTTGCGGTGTTTCGAGGTTTCTGTCCCTTTTGCGAGATCTAAAAAAAACGTTCACCTATCCTACTAATTAATTAGGCATCCTATTTATAATACTTAGGCGTCTTAAAGGTTTTCGTTTCCAAGATAAATGAAATTTATGTCTGTTTTGAACAAGATATTGTGTTTTGACGACCTTTGGACGCCTAAGTATTATAAATAGGATGCCTAATTAATTAGTAGGATAGGTGAACGTTTTTTTTAGATCTCGCAAAAGGGACAGAAACCTCGAAACACCGCAAATAATTATTTAAAAAAAAAAAAACGCGACAGGCTATTAGGGGGAAACTGCCTTAAATTCTAAATATATTGAGAGAATGGATGATTACACTATCGGGGAAAAATGAAATGCAAACAGAGGAGCGCGTGGCTCGTGGTACAGGCTGCTGCCGCGCAAAGATGAGCCTATGGGCGAGGGTGCGTGGCCTACTCCGATATTTCTACTCCCTTCGCTCGGCGCTCCCTAGCTTCGGCAAGGTGCCTCTTAGGGCACTGAAACCAATCACCGCTATCTTTGCTCGCTCGGCGCATGCGGCGCGAGGAAGCTCGCCGCTAGTAGCAGCTAAAGCACGTGCTCAGCCAGCGCGCGCTTTAGCTGCCACTAGCGGCGAACTTCCTCGCGTTGCACGCGCTGAGCGAGCAAAGATAACGGTAGTTTCCAGCGCATTAAAAGGCGCACTGCCGAAGCTTGGGAGCGCCGAGCGAAGGGTGAAACAGATCGAGTGGCCACTCACCCTCGCCTCTGGGCTCACTTCCTAGCGGCGCAGCCTGTACCGCGAGCCACGCGCTCCTCTGTTTTCATTTCATCTCCCCGATAGTACATTGAGAGGTACCATCTCGGACAATATGAGCCGAAAGAGTTCTTCACGCTTCTTTGACAAACCGTGGTCTCTGGTCTGAGCGGTGGTTCGCCGGGCAGGCAGAAGCCTTGTTGGGGTAGATGATGGTGATGATGGAAAGGTTGTTGATTTTCATGGAAAATGGACGAACTCCAGTTCTCTTGGCTAAAGACATCCGAGCCGGTGCAGGAATCTTTGGTGTAGGACTTTTCGGTGTAGACGTTTCGGGGCACCGACATTTCGGTTTGTGGACCTTTCGTTGTACGGACCTTTTGGTGTACGGACTTTTTGGTGTACGGAATTTTCGATGTAGTCACTTTTCGTTGCATGGACCTTTCGTCGTCTATGAACGTACGCCAAATATTTTATCACTTGTACTACATACACTTACATTTTTATACAACATTTATGAGGCCGTTTGGTAAAGATGACTTTTCATTGCCTCTACAAATAAAATTAAATTTATTTGCTGTGTTTATTAATCTAATGACTAAGATATTATCTTCGCATAATAGACCCCGATAGCCACTCTGTTTCCAGTACATACGGAGACTTTCTGATGCCATCGTTTTGCCTTACCTAACATAAAACAACGCCGACCCTTAGTATACTCTTAAAATGCATCAACGCCTGTCGCTAAGAAAACACGCTGCAATTTTTAATGTATCGATTGTTTAGACTTTTATAATAAAATTCTAACTTCTCGAATCTTTTCATATATTTTTTGCAAATTAATATGACTGAACATATTATTGTTGGATTGTAGACGCAACTAATTTTATTTGTTGAAGGTATGTTTTCTAGATTTCTTATAACTCCGCTGCGGTAGAAATGGCAGCGTTGCGAGCGCCTTTAGTTCGGTTCCCTAGTATGGATCGGAGCCACTTTTTCAATGCAGGCTCTATGGAAGTTTCCCAACTGTTTTGTTGTATACTTCTGTTTCACCTTTTGTTGTACCGCAGCGAAGGCTAGAAGCGCGAGCTCATAGCGTTGGCAGCCGCTCTTAAGTCACGAGAGCTTGTGCCGCCGAGATGTGCCCTAGAGCAAGGAGCTCGCGCTTGTAGCCTTTCTTGCGGTACATCATAAGGTGAAACAGGGTATAGTAACGTCGGGTGTGACATAGGGTCTCGCAGAGCGGGAGGTTACGTGGCACGTTCTCACCGCTTGATTGGCTGCATAGGCCGCAGTATCGGCCGTTGTCACTCTAAAATACAAAGTGAAAGCTCTTCGCGCGCGCTGCCAAGCCCCGGTTACTGCTATAGACGCAATGGAGTCAATTTTTGGGCACACTGGGCGCTCAGCAGCGCTTCCATCAGGGGAGGAGCCCATTACTGTCCCGGGTCGGCCACTCATTGCTTTATCGATGGATCGCGAAACTGAAATCAGAAGCAAAAGCCATGTTTATAAAATAGAACACTGACGTTTTAATTATGACTTTTAACGCATTAAAGCTAGGTTGAGCGGCTTCCTAGTCGTTTACGAAGACGAATCTACTCAAAATCTAACATGGCCAGCTAGGCCCTCAGCCATGTCGTATCGCTGCCTCCAACCGCGGTACCGCCGGTACCGCTCCCGCGGTAGGTTTCGCTTGAAGATTTATGGTTCGCCCGTGCCATGACACTTGTTATGGCAAAGAATTGTAAGTTCTGTTTTCCTACCACCGTGCAGCAGTTGACAGGCGGTTACTTGTCGTCAGCGTCTTCCAGAGAAGCGAAGCAGATGCAGCATTTGTCGCACTCGTTAGCGCACTTACTCAGTCATTTGCATGACAAAGAAAAATAATCAATGGTTTTACTTTAAACAGGCGTTGCTATGCGAACAAAAATAATGCGTGCAGTGTCTACGTTAGAAGGAGGTGCTGCAGTTAAAACACAATTGCGACACTGTTAGCGCGAACACAACATAGAGTTTTTCACATATAAAGTCTATCGGCGCTTACCAAATATTACTGCTTAGGTAAGTTCGCCAAGTGGCTGTTCAAAGTTTCGTACACTCGGGTGCAAGTTTGGCGCAATTATATTTGTCTTCGTAATTTAAAAACACAATGGCGTTATGTCTCGTTAATATGGACGATCGTTCTGGTCACATGCAATTCTAACTCGTTACGTTAAATACAGAAACCCGAAGTACGGACAATGGAAACCTTGTTTAGGAACGAAAGGGGCAAATACATTACAGCGGGGCTGTTAAGGGCTATGTTCCCGAGGATCGTGTACGTGTATGTCGACACAAACCTACCTGGACAGCTACCGCCATCTATAAGCGACGGCGGCCACCACAAAACCAGTATGGTTTCCGCCGTCGCTCGTAGATGGCGGCAACCTTTCCAGCTATAATATAAGCATGGATAGTTGGGCGCGTTGGTGGGAATTCATCGTAGGAAACAGCGCGAAAAACAGACGACGACGAAGAAGAAGCACACAGTGTATCGAGCACAGCTCCGCTGGTCTTCCTTTTTCACGAGAGTGGAAAGGCTCAACGTTTTTTTTCTTTTTATCGTGGTCTTTGTAAAAACGTACCACAAATGCAAAAAATAAAAAGCAAAAGATTAGAGAAACGAAAATGATTAGTGAAGCTCTTCGGTTACAGAATTCCCCCAGAGCTTCACTATTGTCAGATAAGACCTGGGCACTGACAATGGTTAAAATCCTCAGGGGTTTCCAGCCTGAGTCACTTGCCCTTCTTTTCCTATCACGGTTGCAGATGATAAACGTAAACAACATACCACGTTCATTGTTTATTATTTGTGATATTGGCATTGATTCATGATTATATATGACTGACATCATGAGCAATTGCTTTGGGGAATGGAGATGTCCATTTTAACGAGAGAATATTCTAATAGCAAACAGAAGCGGAATTCATTTCCGTCGCGGGAAAGCAAAAGTATTATAATTCCTGACATGGGTTACATAGAAGCAAACCCAGTGTTAAGTAAATATGCAGCCCTGCCGGAGTATTGTATGCAAAGAGCACTAGCGGTGAGGTACGTCTAAAAAGATATTCAAATGGTAATTGGTTGTTGAATCTCAAATACCAACCTGGATGTATATTTATGATAAAAAAAATCAAATGTTCAACCTGTATAATGAGACAATAAAGCAAATTTAGGTGGGTCAGATATTGTCCAGCAAAATTTGACATCCCAAAGAATGAAACTTTCCACGTAGTTTAAATTCTAGCTGCCAAAAGTCCTGGTATAACTGGTTCGAGGCAGCGTATCTTCTCCCAAAAAGACTGCCTAAAGGTGTCGGCGCCACCAGCAGGCTAACAACTTGTCTGGAGAAAGAGGATGCTCAGAGGCTTCTGTGAATCTATGACCTTGCTCCATAAAAATCACTAAAGGAGAAACCTGTTGAAGAAGTAGACAGGTTTCTCCTAAGCCGCCGTTGGCCCTGGCAAAAACTCGCCAGGGTCAACGGGGAGGTCGACGTAGACGACCAAGTCGAGTTGCGGGGCGCGTTTCGCGCTCGTACTGATAGATGGCGCTACCTCTTTATTGAGACTGCTCGCGACAATCATGGTTTATTAAAATGAACATAATCATTTTGTAATGTACCTTTTGTTTAAAAATAAATACACTAAAGTCAAAACTTTGAATTAAAAAAAAAACGCGTTTGCATAACGACGAAGTAATTCAGACTGTAGTTGAGCTTGTTGGTGCATGATACTATAAAAGGGCAGCTGAACTTAGGAAAATAGAATATAAAGAGAAAAAGAGACAGGCATACCGCTGGACTACCAACTGTGGTTTAATACTTTCTCCTCTTTCTGAACCTTGACTTTGTGCTTTTTTTGTTTTGTTTTAAAAACCACATAAAAAAGCACCTTATATCCGAAAAGCTAACTGAACTTTATTTGAATCACTCGCACTTCACCGTAGATGGTAGAGGCCTCAACGACAGTGCAAGAGAACACGCGGCATCGTTAAAAGGCACAAGTGCTGGTCATCTACCGGCACATTGCCGCAACTGTGCGTGCTGTGCAGAGTTCAACAACGTCACCATCATTGCAAAACACAAGAACCAGTATGCACGAGAGATGCTCGAGACCTTGGCAATCGAGGAAAACGAAGCAACGTGCGTCAGCGAGCCCTCAATCAAGCTGAATACCAAAGAAAAACAATATTTGCGGTGCTTTATTTTCCGGTGAACTGCGGGTGATTCAAATTTAAATTTAGTTTGGTTTTAGCATATAAGGTGAGTTTTATGTGGTTTTTAAAACAAAAAAACACACACAAAGTCGAGGTTTAGAAAGAGGAGGAAGAGTTCGTCTGAGTCCAGTGGTATGCGCTCGTCTTTTTTTTCTTTCTTATATTCTATTTTCCTAAGTTCAAGCTGGCCTTTTATAGTGTTGCATAACGACAACACTTTTGCTGCCAACAGATTTCGACTGCGTGTCGTCTGCTTTCTCTGGTCGGCTACACCTTCCGACACAGCTCAACGACGCCATCAATCAGTACACGCGCCAAACGCGCCCCGCAAGTCGACTTGGTCGTCTGCGTCGCCTCCCGCCGTTGACCCTGGCAAGTTTTTGGGCACCATTTTTTACAAAAAGCAAGCTACGCTTTGTAAGTTCACAAGAACAAACCGACCTGTGAAATACACCTTTGACGAAAAGTTCAGATTGCTACGAGCAGGCGTCGATTTTTACGGTCCATTTTAGATCGAGCCTGGTTACTTGGGACACCCTAGAGACTTTTCGTAGATTTTCAAACGGTGGTTTACGGGCCACGGGGTCGCGCACTCAATCCGTGCTGAACATGACGGCACGAGCTCCCGCTAGAAATGCTAAGATCTTCCGAACAATAGGAACCTTTCGTAGATCATTCGCAAGAGCTTTTGCGTTACTAGCGGGTGTTAGCGGGAGATCGTGCCATCACGTTATGCGCGAATTGAGCACGCTCCCGTAGGCCCGCTTTTCGCTTACCACGATCTGCGAAAGAAACTTCATCTACGAAAGGTGCCCATTATATTCCCAGCTCTGCTAAGTATTTTAATCCACTGTGTTTCCTTGACCCAAAGGGCAACGAAACTATCGGCATCCTCGCCTGCCAATAGTTTCGCCGATACTCACGATCAATGCCTGCACCAGTCTAAAAAAAGAAACTTGGAGGTAAGTTCTTGCGTGTCGTAGGATCCGCAAATCGTAAAAGGGTTTTGAGTGATTCGCTGTATAGAGCCATCCCTAAGCAATAAACACGTTAAAACGGCAGGCATGAACCTAGAAAACATGTGGCGTTTTGATATTGGACAGCGGATCTATGCTGTCGCGCCCTTACCGGCCAAGTTGAGTACTATACTTATGGGGACAAGAATGACGACAATTACGTGTTTACGTTTCCGGCGCAGCGTTTGATCGCGGCTTGTATCCAGTCAGTGCGACAAAAGCCGAACACGAGTCCCAGATGAACTCTGACGTACGCGCTCGTGATCAATCTGCCCCACGTTCGATCGCGTGGAAGACGACGCAAAGAGTCCACTCCACAGGCCTCGTGTTGAGTAAACACCGAGCTCTCTGGAAAAAAATAACATAAGCTATATTCGGTTTCAGCTTAAGTCCAAATAAAGCCAATGCTACAAGCACCAGCATGTAGCACTGAACAGTCCATGCACGCACTGCACGAGTACGCGCGCTGGGCAGAGACACCACTAAAAGCCAGAGAGCTCGCTCTTTGAGCATCGGCTGCGCGTCTGTACTTAAGCTGAAACGAAGTATACACAAAGCGTCTTTGCCCCCGTAGTGTGATCTCGTGCCAACAGCATCCGCTTCGTGGAATAATGTCGCAGTGTAAACAGGCACAGCCTTTTCGGTTCCTTCTGAAATCCCCGGTCAGGGGCCCCCGTCTCGAAGATATTCTCTGAAGGATTTCCTTGGCGCTGTGAGATATAGCCGCACCTAATGGAAGTATCTTGCTGCCCTTCCGTGGGGCTTTCCGTCCGCACTGAATATTTGAAAGTGAACAGTGCTGTTGCACTTGCTAAGCGGCTTTCTCGGGGAGCTCCTCGCAAGCCTGCATCAGAAGATCTCAAGCCGCAGCCTCCCGCCTCAGCTTGAGGTTTGTTATTTATTCAGTTTGCCGCCGCTGACGGCGGGAAAGAATGGCAATGTCGCCGCGCATGGCGAGTGGTCCTCATTGATGGGAGGTGAATGGACTATGAAGGCGTAATTGAATTCACGCCGTTAAAGCTCCTTGTTTTTTCTGTAGAAAAAAAACTGACTGTAAGTGACAGGGATGGTAATAGACTTCAACGTAATGAGATGGATAAGAAAGAAAGAATATAAAGGGAATCAAACATTACAATAAAACAGCACGCAAAAGTGCATTCGAAATTTCGTAATCAATGAAATCACCTTGATACTAGAGGAGATACGAGGGTATTGCTTCCGAAATATTTTGTTAATAAAAAGGGCACTCAAGTGTGTAGTTGTGGGAGCCTTTTCGAAACCTCGGGCATTATTGAGTAAAGTATTCATTATTATTCATACTTTCTTCACCACCGGTGTGTAAGACCAGAGCCAATCATAGAGAGTTTGGCCATTTACTGGAAAGTATAGGAGCAAATAAGTAGGCGCCATTGGCCGAAAGTGGGCTGGGTGTGTTCTAGGGCGTTTTCACAAATTCGAATGTTGCCAACCAGAAGCCGCGAAGAATACCCTGGTGGTGGTCGCGAGAAACGAAATTTATAAGTGCGTCGAAGTAACTCTCGGTGACTGAAAATATATTGCACGTGATGTTTCGATCACGGTTACGCCAAATCATGGTGGAAGCAATATAAATATATAGTAGATATAAAAAGCGTGCGCGACTAGCAGAACTATAGACGTAATCCATACACAAGGCGACCGCCGAGGGTCGGGAATTCTGCCGTCCGAGCGGTTGGTCTCCGTCCGAGCAAAGCAGTGTTTGAGTTGCACATTAGTTTCTTAGATTTTTTTGCATGATCCAAATGAAAACATCACGGGCACGATATTTTCGAACATGAAAAGTCAGTCTTCTGCACTTGTTAAAGCTGTTTCTCGCTACCACAACTAGGGAAATATTTTCGGCTTCTGGTCGGCCATGAGAGCATGACAAGCCCTCTATCTGCGTCTGGTGCAATGCCAAACTTTTCCTTTATACGGCTCTGTGTAAGACTCATAACCATAGTCTTGTTAGCACCGTTACTACGACTTCAAATATTTTGATGTATACATATCAATTCGTCGCCGTCCGCAAAAAAAAAATATTGAGGTACATCTAAGCATTTCTTATGAGTTGTGAATGCGAAAGCATGCAAGCCGCTCGTCCGCTCTCTTTTTCGTCTGCTGCGTACATTTCGTCGCCGGTCAGCGCGCGTGCACCCTGGGCACTGACCTTGGACGCTCCGTGTTAACGGCACGCTGATGGTCACGCAGCGCCATGGGGTGAGCGGTCGTGGAAACTGACGAGCGCAGCGGCCAATGGGCGCCCCGTCGACGCACGCCAGTCAGTGGAACCGAAGGCGAAATCCATCAGCTTTATTTCGCTCCTTGGGGATCGGGGAAACTAGGCGTCGTTTTCGCGCTTCAAACTGATGACATCAGCGCGCTCCGTGTGACAGTTAATGCTTTAACATGAAAAATGGCATCCTCTAGAGGAGCTCTCGCGCGGCTCACGCACCATACCAAAGACACGGTGTTTGCTGGAGACCCGATTGAGAGAATTACCAGAGGACAGACCTCAGGCATGTTCCGAACATAAAGCCGGGGTCACACTGCTCATACAGATAAGAATAGAGACAGTCTATATAGACACGAGTCACCACAATATCTGTGGTTTGAATGCCGCGTGTCAAAGTTTCTCCTCGAACTCATTGCCATGCGGCATTCGAAGCTCGAATCTCGCGGTGACTGGCGTTGAAATCTTCTGCACTCTTTTTGTTTTTTGTATGATATATAAGCCATATGAACCCGGCCTCATACAAAGATCAAACAACAGACAGTTTTTTTTGTTTTTTTATGATTAAGGTGACAGAATTGTCATAAAAGAAAGAAACCCGTTCCAAACATGTAGATAGTTTTAGGGAACCGTTTTTGCAACTAAGATACGCTGCGATGTGCCCTACGGTTCGAACTGCGCATGCTCTACCACAGAAGACTCCCATATGCGCAGTGCGTACCGAAGGACGTGCAAAAACAGTTCCCTAAACCATTCTAGTTTCTACGGACCGTCTTTTGTATGATGTTTTTGGCGGTGTCGCGGCATCACTTAAGTGAGTCGATAAACGGACAGAACGGGTAGTAGCTCCATAGTGCGTCCCAATTTTTCTGACAACGACGAGCTAAAGACTCACGCAAAAAATCTCAAATTTGAAGCAAAGACTTTAAAAAGAAATCAGAATCAACAATGCCAGAAAGTCAAGTTATACATAAATACGGGATACAACAAATCTGCATGTGTTTGCAAGAAATGTTGCGGAAAAAATGTTGTCTACGCATTTCTCTCCTCTGTTAGTGTCTTTTTGTGCGAAAATGTACTCATTTTCTCGCAGTAATTGGTGCGAAAATAGTAAACACGCCAAATCTATTGAGCAAAATGATATATAGAAGAAAACATGATCCATTCCACTCTTTGAAGGCAGATGATCAGCGAAGCTGTTTAGCACACGACACAGACGAGACACATAATTTTGAACAAACGTACGAACACATTTATTGTCTTGATCGGTGGTCATCGTGACGAACAGTATGCACACACATGTCGAGGACTATCGCCGCCCCGAGGAGCCGGAGGAAACTAGACAGGCGCGCGACGGGACCACAACCCGGCAGAAGGAAAGGGAACTAGGCGCTCAAGCGGGCTTGAAACGACGACAAAGAGAGGGCGGTGCGAGCCCTCTCTGAGTTTTTGCGGACGCACACGAAAAATCCCCGGAACCCTTGCCACAAACAGCTTGGCAGTAATTTATTGAATTTATAATAACTAAGAGTCGCCACCGGAAGCTCTGAGACGACTGACGCGAAGCTTGATGTTTTTCAATTCCTTTTAAAACAGACAACTCAGCCACTCCAAAAACGAACAAATACAAAAACTTAACTCCCCCCCTCCTTGATTGTCGTCATAAGTCATTCCATACTTTTTCCGAAACAGGTTAAGTAATTTAGAACTTTTTTTTTATTTTATGGCTCAATACAAATATAACATAAAGAAGTCCATAAATGTATGACGAGATTTCTGAAGAAGTTAAAAAGACACGCTCTACACAATATAATCATATTTTTGGGACGATAATCCGATCAAACTTTGATTCCATAAAAGAACCCTCATTTCACCGTCCACCAGAGATTTTCCCTGTCCTGTCGCCCTTTTATTCCTGCATCCATTGTTCGAACGAAGCCTGCAGAGCGCGCATTCATCGAGAGCGAGTACGAAATTCTAAAATTGGTCGCGCAAAACTGGTCAGACAGTTTTTCTTTTTTTTTCTTTCTTTCAGTTTTGTCTTTTCCACTGACCAAATCATCTCTCTCGAACCTCGGGACCAGCTTCGCTGCCGGAGCCCAGCCACGCTCCTAAAACACAAGATACATACACAAAACAAAACAAAGAGAAGGGGACACGTTTTTTCCTCCCGTCGCACGCCGCTTCCTTTCCGCGTCCGAACAGGGCCGGCAATAAAACGGAACGAGTAAAATTCCGGCGTGCGCAACCGCCGTTCAAGGTAAATGGGATCTCCGCCCATCCGTCCAGCGCCGCGCTCCTGCGCTGCCACCCCCCGCACTCGCGCCCCCATTCTTCCAGCCAACTCAATAAATCGCACGCCCGTTTCCAAAAGCGCGACCCGAAAGACAAAACAAAACGGAAGAGGAGACCGAAGTCCTGTCCCCGCGCTTTGAATACATCTCCCCGAAACCGTCGCTCGAACACACACACGCACACACACACAGACACAGCAAAGGTGGGCGTAGGCGCGATATAGAATGAAGCGCGGTGCCGTTTCTGTTCACTCGCAGCTTGCGCGCGGTTACGCGTGCTGAAATGGGGCAGGAGGGCGTTTTGCCGTTTTGCGATCTGCTTTTTTCCTCTGGCTCTTTCTTCTTACTCCGTTCACGACAATGCTGACAGTGCGGTGGAAGTTAATTGCTCGTCGGACCAGTCGTGTGTCTTTCTTTCGCCACGTGATCACGCTTTTTGTTCATACCCACGCTCAAAGAGCTGGGTCCCGTGACGAACCGCGGTTCGTTGATAATAGCAATAATAATAATGTCTTTTTACTCCTTTGAAAAAACACTTACAGTAACTGGCCCACAAAGACGAAGAAGATTGCTTGTCTGTGGGACCAGGCAGACCAAAACATTTACAAATAAAAGGAATAGAACACAGTATTACAAGTAGCACTATAAATAAAGAAATTAAACATAATTGCAAAAGACAGCAATATTTGCGCCATGTAACAGAAACAACTTTCCACATAAAAACAAAACAAAATCTCTGAACACTGAAATACTAACAAATTCTAAACACCGTACGACCTCACGGGAAACATACCATAATAAACAATAATTTAACATCAACATCGCATAACGCAGAAATGACTCAGGGAAAAACACACTAAACAACAGGGAAATCGGCTTTTACATTCTAGACATACCTTTTTAGCAGATTCTTTTGCCGTTCGCATGGATGATATACTAATAAAATTATCTGGTAATTTATTAAAAGGGAAAGGAATATAATGCCGTTTTATTCTCTTTCCGTAGTTCGTAAATATACTGGGCATTACGTACATTTTAGTGCATCTCAGATTTCTCTTTTGACCTCAATTTTCGAGATCTTCATCTTATCGTAGTAATGCCGTGTTAATATTACATATTCATACGGTTTAGAAAAAAATACATTATATTTAGCTCATTCATTTTCATATCTATTACTAAGTTGTCATATGTGGTTCCGTATGCAACGATACTCGCAATCTCTTTGAGTAGTCTATCCATTCCTAGCTTTTTATTTCCTGCACATTGACCGAAAACAGTTACACCGTATAGCAAGATCGACTCTCCTAAAGCCATAAAAACAGTTTTCCTAACATTTATGCCACAAGCGCTCCATAAACGGTAAAGGTACGCTGATACTACGCGAAGCATTTATTTAATAAATTCTATGTGGTGGTTCCATAATATATCTTCGTGAAAAAATATGCCCAAGTACTTTACAGACTGTTCATATGGAAGTGCTCTACTTTTGCAAAAGTTGCCATGCCTTGAATTTAAATAAATACCTGCCGTAAGCTGTTTATGTGGATTACGGAAACACATAATGTTCGTTCTGTTGTTATTTACTGAAATAATATTGTCAAAAAACCACTCCAATAACATGTCCACGTCCTTTTGAAATATTAGAATTGCATTTTCGTATATGTGATATGGTAATAGTAGAACTGTATCGTCTGCATATAAGAAGATACTAGACAGTAGCGGTCAAACACTTAACTTATTTATGTAAATGTTAACAGCAACGGGCCCAAAGTGGTCCCTTAAGGTACACCGCACTGAACCCGAGTCTTACCAATAACACAATTTTCTATTTTCACCAATTGAAATCTGTCTGTGAGGTAGTCGTGGAAAAAATCATAAAATGGTCCTCTAAATTCTATTTTTTCTAGTTTTTCTAGAAGTAACGTATGATCGATGGTATCGAAAGCTTTCGATTAATCTAGAGAATAATGCAAGAGCAATTTTATTGTTATCTAATGTATCGTTGATGCAGTCCGAAAACTCATCCGAAAGTACTGTTGTGCTTTGATTTTTCCGAAAACCATACTGCGAATCGGTAGTAAGAGAATATTTTTTCACAGAAGGTATTCATATTTATCTAAACCCATTTTTCCATAATATGCGAAATTACTGGCAATATTGATATCGGTCGGTAACTCCCGAAATCCTTTTTATTAGCACCTTTTTAAAGAGGCCTAATTACTGCAACTTTTAGCTCTTTAGGAATTTTTTCGTGTAAAGGAACCGTTAATTATTTTAAGTAATACTTGTTTTAGATCATCTATATTGTGACATAAATCTCGCGCACGTACTTTGTCCATGCCTGGTGACCTTGTTATGAACATAAAATGTATGACGGTTACAATATCATCCTCACACACTAGAGGCAAGAATGCTGAGGTTTTGTTACTGAACTTGGGAGCGTATGTTTTTGTTTCTACTGGTATAATTTTCTCTTTTAATTCTTTAACGCCATTGACAAAATAACTATTAAAAAGAATCTTTCTCACACAGTGTAGTCATCAGCATCGGTGAAATCCTTCTTGATTGTATTATCAATATTACTTTTTTTCTTTCTTCCAATTCACTGATTGACACGATTCCAGGTTTCCGCTGAATTTTTTACCGACCGGCACAATTTTGTTACGCAAGGCTTCCTTTTTGCCAATCGAATTTTAGCTGTTAATTTATTGCGCACCCCGCGAAACTCCTTGTTTAAAAGTCACGTCTTCAGGTTTCGGTTTAAATCTCTTCCCATAATCTGTGCTTAGTGTAACATAATTCCAAGCTTTCTTCGGTAATCCACACACTTTCTGGTCTTCGCTGTCCGAGTTTTACTTTCCTTTTCAATTTTCGGTACATATTTTGAAGCCTGTCTACCAAAGTATTATATGCTGAAATGTGGTCCAGGGATAGTAACAAATTACAATTATTTGTTCTGATTAATTGGTCAATTTTGCTGTTATATAAAATTATTCTCCACCGTCACTTCCCATTAAACAGCTCAGTTTGTCTTTCACCTCATATCAACAATGCAGTAAACTAATGATCTGCAACTTTTTCTCTGATGACGCCAGATAGCATAAGCAAGTTACTGACTCTTGTAACTACGTAATCATATACACGTTATAATAACTTTATCGCCATAATATTTTTCTCTAGTAAAGTCATGTGTTACATTTTCAAGTCCAAAAGAAGAGAGAGTGTCAAGGTAACTTGAGACTCCGTATTTAGCCTCCTTGGAAACATCAATGTTAATATCACCGGCGAGAACGAAATATTTATTGTTATGAATTTACTAAATACAGCAGACAAGTCTTCGATGAACAGATTAATGTTGGAGGTCGGTGGCCTATACACAGTACAGACAATGTAAGATAAGACCACTTTCTGGATAGATACAACACATGCTTCTGAATGTCGCAATGAAATGTCAAATCTATCCGATATACACTTGTCGCTAACAAACATAATTAGTCCACCACCCTTTCTTTTCCCCGGCATAAACAATATACATAAAAGCCATCTAAGGCGAACGTTTTGCATACTGTTTTTTCTACATTAATCTCAGCTAAACTAAGCACGTCCAAGGACAATAATCTTTCTGATAAAAGCACCAGGAGTTGATTTCAGTATATATTTAAACTCCTCGCATTTATGTACAATTTGTTTAACTTTATTTCACCAAATTCGTCTTCCTTTAAGACTCGTTTTGTGTGTTAGTCCCAGAGTTTAAACGAATCGATTGAACTCTTTGTGTTTACCTAATTTTTTCTAAGTTGCTTTCGTCCTCGATGTGAATAACAACTGAACCCTCTTTTTGGCGTACAAAATCTTCCCGTTCCTGGTCCAACAAACTTGTAGGTCTTTTCTTTAGCACGGTTCTTAGCTTGACATAACAAATTCCAGTTTTGCTTTGTCAAGTTTTCATTGATTTAAATGTGTTCGTTCCTCAGTGCCACTCTTCTTTGAATCCAGATGTCTCTCATTTTTCTTTCCGTGAACCTTATCAACAAGGCCGGTGTTTTATCTTCCTTTGCTCTAAGCCTGTGCACTGCCTCAACGGGTTCATCTGTTAGTTAGGGAAGTTGTAATTCTACGGCTATTTCCTTAATCACTTTCACTGCATCCTCATTCGGCTGCTGAGTGATTCTGTGAATTGCAATACGCTGTCATCTAGATTATTGTTGAGCCTTGTCCACTGCGGTTTTCAGTTCCTTTATTTCCGCATCCCTTTTGGCAATCTCTCCCTCCAATTCACTAGTCTTTTTCGTCAGACCATGGATTGTTTTTTTGCATGGCTACCCAGTCTTGAAAGTATCTCGTCCGGTTGCGTGGAAAGGCTGTTTATAGATGTCTCTATATGATTGCTTCGCCGAGAACTTAGCTCCCACCGCGCTGTTAGCTAGCTTGGGAGTGAAATGCAGTGCACTGCTGCTTTTCGTACGACGTACGTTCCACGCCAGTGGCCATTTTTCCAGCAACGCTACGGTGGACCGGGGCTTGGAATTAGATGAGGCAGAAGCCGGAGCGGCATCTTTCTTGGCATGCGGCGCTTTATGAAATGAATTATTCATAATCCCTCTCGTTAGTCGCATTTGTTTTTTGCATGTTGCGCGTGCGTGCGCGGGCTGGCTGCTTAGCGTACGCAACTAAAGCTAACTTTAGTCAAACATTTGCTCTGTGGGTGCAATCGTGAGTTGTGTATGTTTTGCAGACAAGTTTTGCTCTAGTGCTGAAACGTTGAAGTAGTATCTATCATTAAAAGCGGCCTCTTCGAAGTTTTTCCATGGACGAGGGCTGTGTTTAACTTCACTTCTCGGAAGAGATTTGTATAATCGCTCTTTATCTAGCAGGATATTTGTTTTCTCTGATATAAAATGTTCTGTTTGGTTTTACCAGAGTGATGATCAAGACGGTATACCAGGTCCACTATATCCACAATCATGTTTGCGAAGAAAACGGTGCGCCTCTAGCGGCCACAGCGGCGCCCCACGTGAGTGGTGGGGTGAGGGATGAGCATCAAAAAACAATTCGAATGCGATGTTGTTGGAGTCGCTCTAACTCCCTCTGCTTTTTTGGGTTACGATCGTTGACTTTACGTTAAAACTTTGGTTTGAGTCGGTGGTTCAGAATCGTAAAAGATTGAACATCGGAAAGGGACGAGGACCAGTAGAAAACACGAACGACATGGACAGGCGCTTGTCCATGTCATTCGAGTTTTCTACTTGTCCAACTCGCCCTCGTCTCTTTTGCGGTTTTATTTTTTTACTTTTTACCATTGATTTTAAGTTTTCCTATCAATTTTTGACCATAGTTAAGTGCCTTAAAGAGATCAGCGCAGATTGTTGGGCGAGTTCGTATTGTGTATTAAAAAACATGGTAGCGCTTGAGACGAGAACACAGTAGGAGTCGGGAACAAATGTTTAATCATCGTAAATTGGGAAATATATACACAGCGATCATCGCACTCTCAGTCAATCTTATCACTCGCCGCTGCTCGCAAGAACGGTACCTCATTGGGGAGTTTTCGTAGTCCGCGTTTCCCCCTCCGCTAAGCACTCCGCAACGAAAAAGCCACTACTGCGCCTGCGCGCCGATGGCCTTGACTGTAGAGCTTCGAATACCATAGTGGGTTGCGGAGAGCGTTGCGGGACAGTGGATACCATCTACGATCTATCAGGTCAATGGAGGCAATGCTGACACAGCCTGTACCAGATCTTTCGATCACGTCTGCCACTATTATTCATCTTACGGTCTTATCCTTACGATGGCAAGAACAGTGCATGTGTTGAGCAGAGGCCTGCAGCCGCAGTCTTGGCAGTGAAAGGAGAGATGGCCATCTTGATATCTGTTAACGTTTAGGTTGTGCACGCGTATCCTATCATTTAAACAACTGCCTTTTTGTCCGATGTACCTCTTTTCGCATGACAAGGAAATCTGATACATGACCCCTCTACGAAAGCAACAAACGGGCTTTTGGGTTTTTTTCATGCAGCACAGCGAGGATTTGTGGAAAAGGTTCGTCACTTTACACAACTTGGCCAGCGGTTTCAGAACCCCTTCTGCAACCCGGCAGATAGCAGACGTTCAGACTGCCCCAACAGACTCAAATGTATCACATGGTGGCATGACCTTGGAAGGATGTTTATGAAGCACAAATTTGCAATCATTCTTTTAACAAGTTTAGAGTGGGATGAGTTACTGTAAACGACTTATTTTTCGCAGGCTCAATATTTCGCTATATTTAGGTCAATCATTTTGGAAGAATTCATGGGTTCTAATTTTCGCGACGCGGTGGGATCTCAATATAGATTTCGATGCGTTTACATATTACCGGAACTGTTCGCGGGACCAATTTTCCGCGAATTGTAGGCGATTCACAAAGTTCGCGAAAATTAGGCCTTCGCCAAAAATTATGTTGTTTAAAGTATATGGTAACAGGGACTTATTGGCTCTAGGCTGGTACGTCCACCATACATGATGCTTAGAAAGGGTGAGCTTGATGTCTATGAACTGTATGACATTATCTACTAGTACCTCATCCGTTAGTTGGAAAGGAATAAGGGCATCTCCGAAAACGGTCAAGAGAGAGGCTGCCCACAACCGAATGGAAGTGGAGCGTATACTGGCAAGTAAGATTTAAAATCATCAACAAACCTAAAAACCTTTTTTCACATTAAAAGCACTCAGGTGGTCCGAAAAAGCTCCTTCATGATGGGCATGCGTCATGCGGAAAGAAGTACGTTGTCATACGGAAAGAAATACGTTGGACAAAAGGGAAGGTGTTTAAATGATAGGTTACGTGTGCACAACCTAAACGTTATGAGCTTTCGATATGGCCATCTCTCAGTTCACTGTCAAGACTGCGGCTGCAGGCCTCTGTTCAAGATGTGCGCTGTTCTTGCCAGACATAAGGATAAGACCGTAAGAGATATAATCCAAGCAGACGTGATTAAAAGATCTGGCGCAAGCTGTAACAGCGTTGCCTCCAATGACCTGACAGATAAGAAGGTAGAGTTCTTGCTATAGTCTGTTGCAACTCAAGAAGGTAGGGCGAGGAAAATGAAGGCAGGGGAGGAGGAAGCAGACGGAACGCTGGGGAGGAGAGGGGGAAACATCATCCTTTCTTTAGCGTTTCGTCTGCTTCCTCCTCCCCGGCTTTCCTTTCCCTTGCCGTACCTTCTTGAGTTGCAACGACCTATAGCGGCGGCGAGTTCTGGGATTGGCTGAGAGTGCGATGATCGCAGTATATATATTTCCCAATTTACGATGACTGAACAGTTGAAGTCAGCGCTCTGTGTTGTCCAGCCTCCTACCTCTCAGGCGCTACCGTGTTTTAGGCAGTGTTGTGCCCGTTACCGAAAAAAGTAACGAAATAGCGTTACTCGTTAGTTTGGTAAGAAAGTAACGCGTTGTTGAGCTACGTTACTTTTTTACAAACGTAACGATATATCCGTTGCCGTTACTCTTCAAAATATAACGAACGTTACTTTTACGTTACTTTTACGTTACTTTTGTGTTCAAGTACATATTTTTGGAAGAGATGTATGATAAGCCTCCTGAAGAAGCTCCGATAAAGATAGGCATTAGGAGAGAGGGGCTGTAACGCAGTCGTTTGTTCAAGCCTTGTAAATAGTAACGCTATGAAGAAAAAAAAGGAGGACGAACGGCGATAGTTGGTAGCCGAAGGTTTTTTCGCCTTCGAGAAGAAAAATTTTTCTTATTTTTTTTTAAAGTTCACTCTGACGGATGTTGGTTCCGTGCAGCGATAAGCTTGTGCAGGATTATGAGATGGATGGAGTGAATAGATCGACTGATAAGTGGAAAACCCACCGTTTTAGGAAATTGAAGGATCGGAAGTCTTAGCTGCAAGATGCGGCATTGCCTGGGCATTGCGTGCTCGAGCGCAAGTAGTTGCCCCTCGAGCAGAGAAGCTAGATCCTCCATTGAGCTTAGTGACCTAAATTTAGTTCATCTAACGGCTCCAGTTTTATGCACAAGATTGCTATTCTAAACCTTAGATCAGGCGTCGTGACCTTTTCCCAAATACCTAATGTATTTCACCAGTTTTGGTCAAAAGTAACGAGTAACCAGTTACGTAATTTGATAGCCGATACCGTAAAAAAGTAACGAAAATACTTTACTCGTTAGTCATTCAGAATACTAACAAGTACGTTACTGCGTTAGCGAAAATGTAACGCGTTACCAGTAACGTCGTTACTAGTAAAGCGTTACCTCCAACACTGGTTTTAGGGTACATCTCAAGCGCCCGTGTCCGACTTGAGTGGTGTCGGCGTTGGCGTCGGCGTCGCCATAGGCGTAACTGCGCGTGTTGCATTATGGGACGTTTCCCCGCTAAGCTTAGTGGAAAAAAATGTTTTCGCTAAATTTCGCAAAAAATATTCGGTTAAAGTTAGCGGAAAAATTTCCGCTAACTTTGACGTCGCGGAAATTGACGTCACGTGGCCTCGACATTAATTCAGTTTTCCCGCTCAATTTAGCGGGGAAAATGACGTCACGACTTCGTGTCACGCCACCCATGAACAAATTCAGCGGCAGGAGGAGAAGAGGGAGTGGAGGAGGAGGAGCATGAAAAGGGAGGAAGAGAAGGAAGAGGATTGAGGAGGAGGAGAGGGTACGGAGGAGGGGGAGGGGCATACCCTCACCTTCGTAAAGCGCACGGTCGTGTGTAGCTACGTGACTTCCGGCACTCTCTCCCACTCTATATTTCTCCGACCTCCGTGCGCGGATTTTAGTTTTGGTTTCGAGCAGTTGCGCTTTTTGGCTTTTTAAAAATATGCGTGACCCTGTAGCAAAATATTAATTGGGCAGTTTTCTTACACCATTATAAATCGCCTTAAAAAAAAGTATTTTCTTTTTTTTTGGTGGGGGCGGGGGTTGTTAGTGTCCCTTTAAATCGTGTTAGCGTGTGCATTTCACTGCACAAATCATGAACCATAGACAAGCGTTGACGGAAAGGCCGCTCTGCGTTTGTTATTCAAAATCCACGTGCTCCAAACTTCTCCGAACCATGCCGAGCTCTTCGATTGGTTGTTCTCGTTGCCGAAAGTGCCGTCGCCATAGCCACAGCCCGCTTTCGCAGGGGATCGGGAGCTTGTGGGACACCGGAAGTTCTAGTTCTTCCGTGCGAGAACGTCGCTTTCCTCTTCTCACTTAGGAACGCGTTCGTTAATGCCGATTTTTCATCTTCCTTACGATGTTCTTAACTTACGAACTTCCTAGCTCAGTTTCAGTAACCTAAGGAGCTCTTCGTGGATCTGGTGTCTGTTCCGGTCAGTTCAGTGTTTTTCCACTGTTTCCCTGGAGTCGCGAATAGCCAAATCCATCTTTTCATTCCTTCATTCTATGATAGAAGACACGCTTCCTGAATGTAGTATGGTTGTCTTCACAATGCCTCGTAAAATTGAAACGGACTGAAGAAGACGTTGCAAAGCAGAGTCGGGAGCACACTGAGGCTCAGCATGTAGATCGTACCAACGAGATGCCGAAAAAAAACAAAGGAGAGCCCTTGGCTGGGGATAAAGAAGCAAGGTGCTTTCGTTTTCATATGACCGAGAGCCAAGTGAAATATCTTGTTTTGTCTCCATTTATTCCACGAAATATGGCTTTCATAAAAGAAACGTTGACATGCTATCTCATGTCGACGTAGTCTGCAGCGTCGCACCACAAAGAACAACCCGTCTTAAAGCGGTATTAAGGCGGATACTTTATAGCGTCAACCAACCACAGAAACGGCGTAACCACGAAATGTGTAGATCGATCAAAAAGCAACCCCCAAACGTTCTTGAAAAAAAAAAAAAAGAACGTCAAGGAATTGAGGTTTAGTCACCGGCTTGGAAGTCGAGCGGGCCTAAGCTACGAATTAAGGAAGCCGGAACGGGACGAGCACATGCAGGTTGCGTGAGAAAGTGCGCAGAGCGTAGAGGCCCTTAAAGGGCAAAAAAGAGGGGAGCAGAAACAGGTGGTGTAGCAAGAGTGCGCGGAACGAGGAGCAGCGGAAATGGAAGTAAAGCGTATTTCTCCTTTCTTGATGACCTGGAATCTTCGGCACAAAGGCTTTATATCCGAGTGGTACTGAAGGGAAGTACGCGTATTATAACATATAGACAATGGTGTGACGTAACCTGTTTCCATACAAAATCCTGCCCTATAAGCACCAACTGAACTAAGAGCGCCACCCAGCCCAGGCAATGACAGACTGAGGGCCATCCTGCCCTAGGTACCACGCGAACTAATAGCACCACCCACCCTATGAAGCTACCCAACTTAAACGCGTCTAAAAAAATAACCAAACATGCAGTCTTTTTTTTTGCAATTATACAGTGAAATTGTGGTATTTTGTGGCAAATCAATGTGTTTTCTTTTCTTATTAGTTGTTGTGCTAAGATGAACGAAATAAAAGCAACACGCTGCAGATTCCTGCGACGTTAAAATTCTTGAGCCGCCCCTTTTAGCGAAGCATAGAACGCTTGTTACGTCGCAGAAGTTTGACATTCGGAGTTTCATTTGCGTGACTACTGCAAAAGTAGGCGCTAAAGCTCAATTTACCTGGTGCGATTTTGCTCGCAATTTTCTGCTGAACACTCGCTCGTGCCGTAAAAGGTCCGTGGACAACAGCTGCAGGGCTTGAAGTCGCAACTAGCGTACACATAAGCAAAGTTGCACCATGCGGATCAGGTGAAATTCGGCGATTTGCACCGGTTATGGTAGTCAACATTACCTTGTATTTATGATGCACACCGAGCCGATGTACCTCAGACACCCTTTAAGCGAACATGTCTATAGAGGCCTATGATTGCTCCGTATTTGAGTTACCATGTCTACGTCGCGAATGCCATCAACTTGGTCTACGGCCGCTGTAGTTTGAACATGAAGACGAGTCCGGGTGATCCAAACCTCTTGACGCTGCCACTGCGTTGACGTTCTCAGAATACGAATAAATCGTACAAGTCTCCGAAAGCACCTGCAGCAAACTTATTCTCTCACAGGTGATCGTGTACCGACGGCGCCTACTTTACACGGCGTTAGACCATGTTTTCGGACAGATTGTGCAGGCAGAAAGACGCAAAAAGCGATATTGACAGCTTTCCCAACTCTCTGAGCGCAGCCTTAGTCTACAGAACTCTGTGGCATTTTAAGCAAGCACATGTGTATACCGCTTTTTACTAAAACAACATTGCAGTGCCTGGCTCGACTGGCAGCCGTCGGTCTTACACCACGTGTCGACGTCATATGTACACACTCAAGCGCAGAAAGCGGTGCCAGGCGGTGGAAGGCAGGACGATGACTGGTCTAGTGAGGACTAGCTTCCATCACCCTTTCAAATTATCGATGAACGAAATATATTCCTGGGTGTATAAGATCGCGCTTTCTCGGCAACCACTACCGTAATGGGGAAAATTCGCTTTTCTTTTATTTTTTTTACTAACGCTATGTGCACCTTCAATTATTCACTAATCTAGTTCTCTACTCTATCTTGTTTGTAGCTCGAAAAATAAAATCTGGTATCATCAGTGAGATGAAGTTCTAAAAAAATTCTGAGTACACCTAAGCACTTCTTGTGAGTTGTAAATGCGAAAGCATGAATGTCGTTCGTCCACTTTCTTTGTTCGTCTGCGATGACTGTCGTGGACGGCCAAATTTCGCTACTGCCGAGGTTACGACCGCCGACGATATAGATGCCTCATTCACCGCCATGTTCCTCGGCATAATGTAAAACAAACATTCGTGTTGCATTTGTTCTGCTGCGCACAGATTCACCAAAACACCTTTCCTTTCTATGTTTTTTGTTTCCGTAAGTTTTCGCCATAGAACAGAAAATAAAAAATAGAACGCGGCAATTTAGCCTTCACCAACGTCCGGAAGTGCGCCTACGCAGGCTGCCACAGCCCACCGACTAGAAAACCCACAGCCCAGAGCAGTCGGGCAACACTGACGTACCCTCTCAAAACCAGGGACGTGCGCTGTAAATCGCTTCGTTCGAGGCTGCCGCTGGAAAGGTCTATACCAAATGATTAACGAAAGATAAATATATGCACTGTACCAAAACTTTTTAGATCTGAAACGCTAGTGACGTCACTCCCCACTTCGCAAGCTGCGCGATCGCGCGGCAGCTTGCGCAACAATAATCCTTACCGGAAAACGTGTTCGGTGAACGCTACGTGCTTCCCATTGTTATCAGGAGCGCCTGATCTTCAATTATGTGGTTCGGATGCTTCTTTTGTGCTTGTTCTTTATTGAAACAAATTCTGTGTTCTATGTTTTATACGTTATTTCAAAGAACGTATGCACTTTTCCTTTCAATCGCTAATTTTTTTTTTTTTTGTGTGAGAACTTTGACACGAAGAATTCCGACAAATGAGTCATATACAGCTTCGCTCTAAGAAAAACATCCTGTAGAGTCCCAAGCTCTAGGAATATTTCGTTTTGCGCCCGAGACCTTGCGTGTGTTAAACAACGAAACAAGAAAAGAATTCGCGCTTCAGTAAATATTATGTTTAGGCAAAGCCCACCCTATCAAAAGAGCAGTATACCCCGTCCTCCACGCATAAATTAATAACAACAGAATCTAAAAGCATCGGCATTTAAAGTGCGGGTGATTTCACGTGAAAAATGAGTGCACGCTCATAACATATTGCGACTCGAAGTTTTCCTCATAACATATTGCAACTCGAAGCTTTCGAGCAGCAAGTGTACGGGATATTGTTTTCCCGGAATAGCTATTTTGTATAATTTCGCGCTCCCCATATTATTTTTAAATTTATGGCAGACATGTTGATAGAGCTTGATGTGCAGTACGGCCAAAGCTGCGACACATGTTTGCCATCCATATTTATATTCAGGAACTCTTGTGTGTCTTTTGAATTAACTCCAGTGTTCTTTTTTTTTTTTTAATTACAGTGAATTATGTGCAGGGGCCGAACACTTCCTCGGTTTCCAGTCGGATGTCTGTTCGAAGCTGCCCAAAGCATTAATGCAAAAGCAAATGAATTACTCATTTTATTTTTATTTTTAGTTTGATAAAAAATTTAAATATCTGAAAAGCGACGTCTCCACAAACGTTTTTTGGGGGTAAAAATGCAATTACTCTAACTACCTATAATTATTGAAACCGAATTTTTTTTAATTAATTAAGGGGTTCAGGTAACGTTCTTTCTGATCGCGACTGAACTCACATACCCAGTTTGAATAAAACCAGATGAATAGGGTCGCTCTGAGACTAAAAGGTATCTACTAGAGGTGAACAAAAAACTCTACCTACATGTGGGTAAAACATTCTCTACTTTAAAGGTAGGGTTTTCCTATTTTCAAGGACGGCACGAGAAATAAGTACTTTTTGATGGGGTGGTGCCAGCTCCGTTTTAGGTCCGGTTGACACAGAGATCGCAGCGCTAAATCAACACGAAGGACAGCCCTGATAGAGCGCTGTATCAGCGCGGTATCACTAACATAGCGCGACGTTATAGCTGCATCAGCTAGGTCAGCGCTATTTCCGGTGCTGAGTAATGGCGCATTCACACGGGCGTTTAAGCAGCGCTTGCGAAGCGTCTGCGGATGCGGTTCGCGAGCCACCCCGGTCAGGCACACAACGGTTGACAGTTTCTCGGCGACCAAGCGTGATTTTTTTAGACTTGCGTTTAGCAACCTTGTTGTATAATAAAAACTCCAGTTTAATCTACTATTCAAAGCCAAAATATAGCGATTTTTATACTGAAGGTTTTTCTTCAGGCTGCTCGGAGGCATCGCCAGTGCAGGCAGCGAAAAAGAGAGACCCGGATCCGCAAAGCCCGCCTGCGGTTCCCTCTTTTCGCATACAAGCAAAGCCCAGGCGCCTTGCTGACGCAGAAGAGGATGTCTCCGACCCTTTCTTTGAAGTGGACTCTTCCCGCATGAATACCTGACCTTGTTTTAGGGACAGAGGGCCTATCCCCCCCCCCTCGTCGTTCGCTTTTATGATTTTCGGAGTAGTGAGCAGCAGCTGCAGCGCTGGTGGACCGTGGTGTGGGGAATGTGTTCGGTGCTAGCCGGTCGTGCCTTCGTTGGTGGCGGACTCTCCTCTCGTCACTCACACGTCGATCGAGTTTGTTGATTGTTTCACATTAAGCTCAAATAAACGCCGTATGGACCAGGCGTGCATCGCCCGGTACATACTCTTTATTTATTTTTTGGTAGGTTGCCTTTATTCCTTTTGGTAGCGTCAAAGGTCAAGCTAGCGCAGGTACCTTGCCAACTCCGTGGTAGTGTGTTGGCTATGCAATTGGCTCACGACGTATATGTCGGCCCTCCTGGTGGTCATGCACGGTGTTGAAAGCTTTCAGTTGTTCACGTGACTATCTTAATGGGTACGAAAGCTGTCATTTTGGTTGATGGGGCGGGTTCCGCTGTTCTACGGAACAAGACTAACAAGGCAGACCAGCTACCTTTGGCACCCCGCATCATAAACAAACTACCTTGCACAAACCAAACCACCGCAGCGAAACCCGTTAAGATTATGAGTCAATTATTTTCCCGACGAATTTAGGTGATGTACGTGAACATCACATCTTCGTTCACTTGTCTGCTGTGACGCTAGGACTAAACACTAAAAAAGAGGCTTTATTGGTACACCCCTTGTCACATATAATACACCCCAAAACTTCAGATGGACGTACAACACACTGACGTTGAACCCATGCTACCGACTTTCACGAGCGGCGTGATAACCGCGTTGTATAACTTATTAAAATAGCTAAAGTAAGGGTGACTGATTGCAAACAAAGTAATCGGGATTTTGCTTGGCCCTACTGCAAAAAAACCTCTGTTTTTTGTTTTGTTTTTGCTTTGTAGTCTTTGATACTTACTTTGATCTGTTAAATATGTTACATTGCGTCGTCATCAAGCCTCTCGTAAAATTCGTGGGTCGTCAGTTCAACGTCAGTGCGCTCTACATCGAACTGAATTTTAGGGTGCCGTATATGTGAAAACGGGTGTAAGGGCTACAAACTTTCCTTTTTTGAGAGTGTACAGCGCCTTGGACGCCTCACGAGCGACAGATGCCATCTTGTTTCGAAACTCAATGACGTCACATCAGCGTCACGTTGCGATTGGTTGCCACTTCGCGGCTCGCCAAAGCGGTTGGGGGAAATCGGTCTAGATGTGGTTTCGAAAAAACGTGCCCCAACTGCTCGATCCCAGCCGCGGATCCACTTCGCGGTTGCGGATACGATGTATGCGTGAAGAGGACTTTACAGGAGTACGGAGCAATGCGTATATGCACTTAGAAGCTAAAAAAAATAAAAGGGGTGCAACAGATTCCTTTTTTATCCATACTGCATGTTCGCCGTATATGGAAACGGACGTGGGGCAATTGCACAGTATTTGCTCTTTTTCATATTCTATCGAAATATACGGAACGTGCGGAACACATTTCAATTTATTCAATTATTTCAACAGCCTCCGGGCAAATGGCATGGCATAGAAGTGTGGGTTTTAGACAAATAAAATACGATTATACAATGCATAACTAAAAAATCCAAAACTAAATTTGGTTACGGCGTCCAGAAGCAGAGACTGGCAATGGCAGTTTTGAACGAATTACCCGTCTATATTATGGCGACAGAAGTGGGATGGCGGTTCCACTCCGAGGCAGTTAGGCAGTTTTAGAAGAGGGCGACTAATGGAATGTAAAAGTATTATTTATTGGTACGCCTTCTTCATAAAAAATATCAACACGACATAAAACGTACAATGATCATATGAGAAGAATTTTACCGGATTGTGGGTAACTGTGAAATATCATATGAAAGACTAAAAAATGTCAGCTACCTTTCGTTGTGATGTAAATATAGATGCGATTTAATGCCAGTCACTTTCGCTGTGGGAGGAGAGCTAGTAAAAGTACTGATACACAGCATCTAGGGGGTAATCAAATTAAAATGAAGAGGATTCCAGCCAGATGACGTATACTGAAGTGTATAAAGCACTTGATTAGACAAGAGTTTTATACAAATTTATTTTAAGAAAATTTGTCATGAAATAAAGTGCGATTAGAAAGACAAAATGGGGTGGGGTGTCTTTTTTTATGTGAAGTATTGTGGTTTTAATCTCGACATTGTGGCAAGCTGGCGCAGTATACGTTCTGGCGACAAAATTAATGTTGATAACCATCCCTAATATACGGCTAAGCGCATTCTGTTGTAAACGTGTTTTTTTTAAGATTAGTTAGATACGTTAAAAGAAATAACACGTTTTGGCATGTTATATGCTATAACATATAAACGCCGTACACAAAAAAAGAAAGTGTTAAAAGATGGGAAGAAATGTACTTCTTTATATCTATAATTCTGACAATAAACATAGGAGTGTGGGATTGGCAGATACACGTTACTCCCTTCAGCGGGAAGTCTCGTGTCCATTCCAGATGTGTGCCGTGTTCGTTTTATCTTCGCTGGTATTTTTTTTTAAGTATTTTCTACTCTGTGCATACCGGCTGACGGCTAAGAGACTTCTCGGGACCCTAAACCGATGTACGTTAGGCAAACTCGAAAAAAAACTTCGGGTTTTTTTCAACATGACGCGTTACATCCTTCCGTGTCGTTCTGAGATCTTAAAGAAGAAAAACAGGAAGGGCTGAAAACACACCGGACGAGGGACGTCGTGTTGTGTCGATCCCAAATTCTTTGCTTCCTTAACTCAGAAAAAAAAAGTGAAACTAACACGCCGTATCTAAATACCACGTGGTGTATATCGGATTTTTCATAATACATCGTGGGGTTGTCATGTATATATTCCGGATGCTGTTGTTGATCAATATCTTCGAATATTGTAAGATTCTGTGACGCGACTGCAAATAGTTGGAAAAACGAAAAAAGAAGACATCTATCGAAGTTCACCTCGAGGGCCGGTTTTCACGAGCAAAGAAAAAAAAATATATGTATATATATTTAGTAGATGGAACTTTCGTGTATCTGTGCCAAGTTCGATCATGAAATCGGAAAATCTGCGGGTGTTATACTTATGAGGCCGGCCCACCGCGCCTTGGACTTTTACTATGTTTTTATTTTCTATGTCGCTTTCTACCTTACTCCCCATTCCATTGAGGTCTTATAAAGCCGAGGATTTTCCTAATGAGTATTTTGATTATAGTATTCATCAGATTCAGTTATCTTTATGCTACCAAATGAGTCCTATATAAACAAAATAAACGAAAACGAAAATTAGCATACCCACCATACTTTCTATTACAATTGACATTAGACACGCTCTACACGCTTTATAGGTCATGGCGCAGATTGTAACAGACTAACGTCTTCCGATAGTGAAGAACAGTATTTTCCGGGCTATAGTCCTCACCCGGCGTATAGTCCGCAAGGGCCAATTTAGGCCGAAAAAAAAGTTTTTGCTTAGGTAGTCCGCACCCGGTGCATAGTCCGCATCGCCGCGCATGGTCCGCCCCTGGTGCTTAGTCGACGCGAAAATCTTCTCACAAGGGCACACCTTGACAAATGTCTGCTTTTTAATCTCACCAAAAAGCTTGTATTATACATAAATCATCAATAATACCCTCTTTATTCACAAAATTCGTCATGTCTCGTCACAAGGATTCATCCTGAAAACTAAACTTCTGTATAGTCCGCACGCGTGATAGTCCGCACAGCCTCAACTTTCATCTTTTAAACATGCATAGTCCTCGCACTTTAGCCCTGAAATAATGGTAATCAGCTATACTCTGTTTCACCTTATGATGTACCGCTGGAAAGGCTAAAAGCGCGAGCTCCTTGCTCAGGGGCACATCGTCGGCGGCACAAGCTCTCGTGCATCAAGGGCAGCTGCCAACGCTGTGTGCTCGCGCTTCTAGCCTTCGCTGGGGTACAACATAAGGTGAAACGGCGTATAGGCAGTTTCTTCGGGCAGATAAGCAACAAATGAACTCGTCACACACAGGTCGGGCAAATGCATATTTTAGCAACCATTTTTTTACGCTTGAGGATTTACTAACCAAAAAGATGATGGAAGTAATAGTATATTGTTTATTGACAAGAGCACTAAAGTGTCAACGTGCTCGAAGATGGAAGTTTGCTACTTCTAGAAATAACAAGAAAAACATTGAAAATACATAAAGTAGGTATAAAAAGAAGAAGAAAAGACAAAAGTAACACAAGCAGATAGACATTCGAAGACAGACGAAATCCACAAAACTCCTCAGAAAAACTCATGAGCTAATCCACTCTGTGAAAGTGGATGACCAGAGAAGCTGTTTAGCACATGACACAGACCAGCCCCGAGGACCGCCACCCCGGGAATGTGGAATGAAAGGAAAGTAGGCACGCAAGCGCTTGGAACCATAGAGTTATCATATTGTACGCTAGAGGTTCAACTGGCGCTAGTGCGCTGCTGCAAATTGAAGCAGACAGCAACCAGTCGAAAACTGACTTCCGGTAATACATTTCTATGGGACAAACTGAGTGCATTTTCTTCTTGCGATTGATTACAAGAGCAAATATCCCGAATGATTTGTACGTACTAGGCAGCTTGGAACATTTCTCAGCCAGAGCAGACGAAATAATTAATCGCTTATGACGTTTTTCTTCAAAATAATTGCATTAAAAACGGAGCTAAAACGGCTTTGTACATTATTTATGTAATCTGTTGGCCACTGTTAGCGCGAACACTACGTCGGCGCTTTTGAGTATGATTTACGTGCCAAACGAACGAATGGCATCTAGAAAACGAAGATGGGAAGAACTATGCAGTAACGCTAGATCAGTAACTCCTTCGCATGTACGATCAAAATAAATTGATGGCCAGATGTTATAGTCACATTTTAATAATTACTGCTTTATGCTTTCTCGCTCTGTGCGAATATGCTTGTTCAATGTTCAAAGCATCACCCGCACGCTCGAAATGTTTGATAACAAGTGCCCGATAAAGACTGCCCTGCAGAGAAAATATTAGAAGGAGACGTCTTTCATACCCCACGTACTTTGTTCTTTGAGCTTTGAATGTTTTTGACCGCTCATAAAGAAGCAGAGGGAGTCATTTTTTACGGTGTTAAGACTGGTATATTATCAATATATAAGCGTCACCGTGAATGCTGAGAGCCTTGAACACGCTTTATATTCTTTTCGATTGTTATTTTGCTTAGAGTCATAGCTTGTTTTTCCACACCTGCTGTGAAACAGAGGTTTGGGCTTGAAATACAGCGAAGCATCGTTCATTGATGAAAAAAATGCGCTAACTAAAGCAAGTACACTTACAATGTTAATGAAGGTACATACCATTCGGTGTGACCCAAATAAACAAAAGTGTTTCATGTTATTTTCCGGCAAAGAGACAAAATTCACGCGCGTTTTCCCATAGGAATGCACAGGAGCACCGCAAAAGTAGACGTGGTTGTTGTCTGCTTCAATTTGCCTCCCTGAAGTCGCATAGACACTAGCGCCAGTTGAACCTCTAGCGTACATTATTTTAATTCTATGTTTGGAACGACAACAAAAAAAGGGCGGTGCGAGCATAGACCTTGCCAAATTCTTTGAGAAACTTTCATTATCCACCTGAGTGTTCAATTATCTTGAAAATGGTGCCTCTTGATAACTAATTTACTGAATAGACTTACTGCTAAATTCACCTAAGCATCAAAGGGAATGCAGGTATTGGTGTTCCACGCGCCACAGGCCCACGCCTTCCCGCTATAAAAGGTTTGAAGCAAATAACCAACATTAGCGTTGACGAACGCTCGCAAGATGCAACTTGTTTTAGGCACTTGCTTTAGAAAAGCTACTGCTGCTGAGGCCAGCACGTGCGGCGTGTGGAACACCAATCTCTGCATTCTCCTTGATGCTTGGGTAATTTAGTAATGTCTATTACCCAAGCATCAAGGATAATGCATTAAATAGTGTCTCACGTGCCGCGCGTGCCGGAACGTCTGCAGCAGTATCTGCTCTGCAGCGTGCGCCAAAACAAATGGCATCTTGCACGCGCGTTAGTAAACGCTTTATTTTGGTTATTTCCTTCGAATCTTTTATACGGGGAAGGCGTACGCGTGCTTGCGCGTGCGGTGGTGCGAGCGTAGAGTTTTTGGTCGCGCACACGAAAAATCCACGAAACGCTAGTCATGCAACAGCTTCGCTGTAAAAAAATAAACGAGTTGGATTAGTTACACTATTGATCAAGCAAGCGCCCCAGAGGAACCGAAAGAGAGGGCTGGTTGCATTGAAGCCCTCTGCTACCAACGTCGGAGGGACTATACCTTGATGAATTATTCTGTTAATTATTGTCTCGGCGCTTTTCTAAAGAAAGACTATAGATTTCGGAGTGACAGCGTACGTGTTTTAGCGTTGGCTCAGACCGCGTCCAAAATGTTGGTGAGCCAACTTGATCAATTGCATGAAGCTATTTTCTGGCATATGCCGCAGTGAGTCGCCATCAACGAGGTAGAGAACCTTCGAGCGATGAACTGGCAGCTTAAAGTGACCCCCAAATGGCCGCTGCCATGCTGCACATTTTTGACCACTAGAGACGTGACCTTATAGTTTTACATCTAGATTTTAACGTGCCGAGCAGAAATAATTGCTTATTGATCTTTAGTAGCGATGGATGAGTTATGTTACGTTTGTTTCAAGTACAAATTGTGCTACTTACGACAAATACTCTGTCAGCTTCGCAATGAATCCGCTAGATGCCGTCAGCTGTATTTTGCTGTATTTTGGGTTTTTATTAGAGCTAAACACTGCTCTCTGGGGCTAATAGTATTGAAAAAATAGTTCCTCGTGCTTTTTTATAGCGATCGCAATTCAAATCTCTGCTCAGTTTTGCGTAAAAGCCTCAGGATTTGGTATGGTCACGTGTCTAGTGGTCGAAATTGCACAGCCGGGTGGCAGCCAGGGGGGGGGGTCACTTTTTCCTGGTGAACGCGACGCCAGTTTATCGCTCTAAGACCCTCTACCTCGTTGGTCATAATACACGTAGCAGAGTTCTTACTCGTCATTTCAAACCTCTCGAAATTCAATTTTTTTTTAAATTCGGACCACTATGTTTGCAAATATGTAATAATTCTTGAATTTCTCCTCAGACTTGCTACATTCTATACAATTTGTCAATTGCGTATGTGCTTGAAAAAAATATCTGGGCGCGTGTATATTTATACATTCTGAACTTAGTCTGCCTCAACGGGCGACTTGTCTTTCAGCTGTAGATGAGAAATATGGCCAGTGCTGTACAACCGCTAGCCTCTTTACAGCAGCTGTGCATGGGCGCCGCCATAACCGCCCTTCAGTTTTTTGTTTCCTCTTATTCCGTTCGCTGCACTTCATTCTTACCACAGCAGGACAGGTTATTGCCACTTTGGGGGCTACTACGTCCTTCTCCCCAGCATAGGCCTGTGTGGAGGCTCGGAAACGTCCGTTTCAGTGGCTTGGCATCTCGGTAAGACAAGAGAAGGTCGGCTATGGCGGCTCAATCTGGCGCGTGTGTAAATCGTCTATACACGGCAGCACGCCGGTACGATGCTCATCCAGATCGAAACGGGCAGGGTTGGGGATTGAACCCAAAATCCTTGGGTTCTGCAGCGCGAGCTTTCGCTCCTTGTGCTCTGAGTTGGTGTGCGCTAAAGTCACTAGATCCTGGGAGAGTAGGGCCATTGCCTTCCCTGCCTGCTAGCCGGATACAAACGAATACTAACATACAGATGACCAAAACCTCACAAAGTGATTGGCTGATCGGTGAGTGTTGCCGCAGAAATCGCCATTTTGTCCCCTTCACATCTTCGTAGCTTCGAGAGGGTCATTCTAAACCAGTCGCACCAAGACCGCCTTGGAGCATCACCGTACTGAAGGCATTCCCCTTTAATCTAAACGTCTTGGGCACTGTGTATGAAATGAAGTGATCAATCACGCCCATCTCCATGAATCTATTACATTGATATTGTTCTTTTTTCGTATTCCAAGACAAGAAAGTTATTTTTCAAAGCCTCCAACACCGACACTGCACATGGTGGAATATGCATGGTAGCGGTATGAAGATTTACGTTTATTTCGCCAGTGTGTGGATAACAAAATATCGGTATACAAGAAACGTCTCTATATATCTACCCGTCACCGGCGAATTTAGATTGGCTCGCCAAGAATGGAGAGGTCAAGGAGAAACTGCTCATTTCCGGAGCCAAAATGCTGACAGTACGGGAAGCTTGCCGCTACATTCTCAGCATCCAGTGACTACTTTTGTGTGCGCTGGGCCACTCGGCCACCGATCCCCGTATGACGATATTACAGTGCATAAACACTGTAAACCATTTACCCATGTCCGCTACGTTTTTATCAACAAAGACGCCACTACTGCGCTTGCGCGCCTCTAGACTTGCATTAGGAGTTCCAAATCTGCTAGCGGGCTCCGGAGAGCGTTGTAGGACGGCGCAAACGGACTACGGGAGCTCTATCTCATATACAACTCAAGCTACCAACCACCGCGTCGTGGCTCGCTAAATTTAGCGGGGAAATACAATGTCGTGGATTTGTGACGCTACAGTGTCACGTTACGCCGTTACCCATAAGGCGTGAGTGTAACACGTTTAATGAGAAAAAAAGGAAAAGAAAAAAAGAAGGCGGGAGCACTCGCGCGTGACTTCTTTCACGGGACTTTCCCCTTAGAAAGCCTCCTTTCTAAATGTTCTGACAAAGGTCGCCAGTCGTCGTGTAATCGGGCTGGGTCCATTGGGTAGAGAGTGTTTTAGAATAGTTGGCGCCAACAGTTTGTATCCCTCGAGCAGCTTGAAAAGTCGCACTGCGCAAGCGCGCAATTTTTGGCGCATTGGCAGTACGAAGTTTCTCGGGGGACCCAAAGAGTTGGGGGCCCCCTAATTCCAGAGCTCCCGCAATGCCGCAGTTTTCGCGCTCAGTGTAAGGAGCCATTTCTCTTTTCCGCGAAATTCAGCGGGCAAATTCTCTCAGCTAAATTTATTCTGGAGTTGTTCCGCTAAATGTAGCGGAACATTTTGTGTCGCGTGACATTATGGTGCCCCGTGATGTCACAGTGGCACGTGATGTCAAGGTGTTACGTGATCTAACAGTATGACATGAACACCGTCCGCTGAATGTAAACACGACGGAGTAACTGTTTCCAGCAGTGAGTAGCGTTTCGTTCCGTTTTCCGAACGCGGTCGAAAAAAACCGCGAGTTTTTTCCTGTTTCTTCACGCACATGACTTACAGTCCCCAAGAAAGTAGAGCCACAAACGGTTGCTTTACTGGTTTGCAAATCTCCACCATACCAATGTCGCGACTACGCTCATTCCAGAGGCAGTAGTATATCCTCATGAAACCCCGGAAATCTTTTCCTGTCTCTTGTAAGGCCGCGCGATAATAATATATCCTTATGAAAACCTGCGCTTTACGGCACGCCGAAAGTGGCCGCAAGTTTCAATTAGCCGTTGCCCCACAACCTTTCTCCCGTTGCTGCTTTCGGTCCGCTGTCTGTCGGCGAGCACGGTGCATCATGCTCAATGATCCTCAGGGCACAAGAACTCCCGGCCACGCAGTGCTTTCCACCGAAGAAAAAAGGCTTAGTAGAGGGAACTTGGCCTGTTCAGGTTTACTCGGGGAGGTCATTAAAGGGATTTACAGATTAAGAGATTAGGGTTACGAACGCGGCGGGGATCCATGAGACTGTTGCGATTTGGGTCTGATCCTTAACTGCGCGGGGCATTTTATCGCCGAAAAACAGAGGCATTGGCTTAATCACCGTGCGTGTTTTCCCAGCATCATGGGGTCGATGTCTGATGATTGAAATGCGTGCCACGAGCAAGGATATTACATTGTGGTTATTGCATTATTGTTGGGATTCCGTGCGTTTGGAATGTGCCGAAAAACCCCGAAAAACCAACTCCCGAGCCAATTTTATCGAGATAAAAAAAAACAAAACGCCGAATTGTAGTTGTCCTTGGGTGTGGAAAGACGCGCGCTTCACCGGAATAAATCTTCATCTACAGCTTTAGTTTGTGTTTTCCTTAAACACAGCCCGCACTGAACTATCCCCGGTGCTGCTTCTTTCTTCAGAAACTGATTTCTGATGTATCTGATTTATATGATCTATTTTTCTTACCGGTGCCGGGAAGTTTTCAAATATTCCAATCACGCGCATGTTCACTGGAGATTGCAAAAAAATCCCATGGCCGTGCTCTGTTTTCTTCAACATAAGCCTTTATAAATGCCTATTTTATTTGTGTCAAGCACCAAAAAATGGACACAGAAAAGACCGACTTTTGGGGAAAAACAACCACCCAAGGAAAATTCCCCGAAATAAAAAAGTTCCACCTCCATTAAAAAAACAACAAAAAAGAATTTGTTTAAAATATGTAAGGGCCGGTATCTTGTTCTAACTCCAGTTATCGACGAAATAAACTACATACTTGGTTTCTAAGCTACTGCAACATTCATAGCTCTCCGCGGATCTAGCCAACAGAAACGTCTCCATATTTTAAAATTCCGAGTTTATTTCAATATATGTGCAGAGTTGTGGTCTCCCTGGCAAGAAAGTTGTGCATGCAGCTTGATGAGGTCAGAGAGTCATTGCAAGGCGACAACAACGTAATGCTTACGATGTTGTACAAATGTAATATAGTTTAAATGTTCGCAACAATGTTAATAATTTTAAGGAGAACATCGTGCGAACGCTATCCAAGAATACGTTGCAGAGCTTTCTGACTAAGGCAGACAGAGTCGATAAATAGCACGAGACTACGTGATTGGAAGCACGATAAAAATATTCTGACACCGAACTTTCCCTCCCTTCTTTTAGCCTGAAAGCGGTCGTTGCCTTTGTCACCTGTTTTGTGCACATTCTAAAATTCTGCCAAGCTCATCAGTCTCCGAAAGGATCTATTGCTGTGTCTCTTGTACAGCTAATTTACGTTAAGTTTTAAAACCAGTTCACAAGAAATAAACAAGTGCTATTTATTTGAGAGATGAGAGCTAGCTGTGAGCAACAATAATTTTACCCTCCAACTTGGTGGTAAAGTTTTATGCTATGATTTAAGCGCTTTGAACTCACCAGGATTCAATCTCATCTAAATATCATAACTTTCTGCGTGCCCACGTATACACTGACTTCTTTCTCAAACCATAGGCTCTAATTTAACTTAAGAACTACTTCGTGCTTTACGCGCTCGAGTAAGAATAGGTTCGAGACATTCGAAACTCAGAAGCGCACAAAGCAAGGGTTTCATAAATTAACAACCGCATTAAATTTAAAGGGACGATGAAATTCACATGGATCAACAAAAAGTGATCACGTGGCCTTTCGTACTAAGCCATGCTACCTTGAATATAAGAATGTTAGGGAAGATTATATTAAATACAATTGGTTTCCAATACTTCACATTAAAGTTTACCTTAATATGTACGGGGCATCGTGATTTGTTTATTATAACGTCGTGCGCATTTTCAACCAGACATTACTCTTTGCACGAAATCATGGAGATAAAGCTTGGACTATTATAGCGTACACATCATACAGAGTTTATAGGACGAATTCTACTCGGAGAACCTTTTCAATCAACTTAATGAGTTCAAGTGAAGTCCCCTATCATGTGTACAATTTCGGACACAGTTGTACATTCGACGCGGAAGGGAACTCACTATGAAGTATCCATTCTTCCTGCTGAACATTGCTGGCAAAAGATCTCATGCTGAAAATCGCTCATTGTTGTTTTCATCTATACTCAATGCACCATATCCAAGGACGCTTTGGTATCAGAATCACTATGGTCTCGAGCGGCCTTGTGCAGCAATTTTCTGCTGTCACTTATCGGTCAGTAAGCAGTTCTTACAAAGATGGAAGTGTAGAATACATTTAGAATGTGGCAGAGGAAAAAAGGCTTGGGGGGAGGACCCTGCCGCATGAGGGAGGTTCCTAAAAGAATAAAGCATTATCTACTGACTGCTAAAGAAAGGCAGAGTGTTAGGAGTAGCGAGCGTAAGGCTGCACCAGTAGCCAACGTGATTGCGGCATTAGCTGATAAGAACCCCAAAGAACCATTGACAACGCAAAAATCCCGACCAAAATAAATCACGGTTCGCATTTCCTATAGCTGAGCCGTCAGTGACCATAAAGAAGGGACTTTATTATATTTGAGTATGCTTTAGGGCTGACTGGAAGTGCCATGCCTTCTAATTGATGCGTTGCTTATTGGCGACAGTATAATCAAAGAAATTTAACGAGACATCAATGCGTCAACAATTTTCTCTAGGCTTACACGAGCTATACGTGGAATGATAGCTTCCCAGATTTCGATAAAAAAGAAATACATCAAAGCCCTCGTCAAGTAGAAAAATGCGGTGCGAAACAAAATTCTCAATATATCGTATTCAACTTATTTGTTAGTGACGCTATTGAATTAAACCCATACGATATAGAAACGGCTGAAGTGGCCAACATTAGCGATATTTGATATATGAGAGCATGGTGAAGTTTGGCTGTTCCAAACAAATTATTAAACCACTTTTCTTTTTTTCTTGAGCGGTAAATGAATTCTGGCTACTCTCGATGATGCTAGCAGACGTTATAGTCACTGAGTGTATAAGAAATGAAGGCCCTGGCTAATGAAGGTCAAGCTGCTTCCCATGTGATTCGTTCTTCGACAATCTTATCGTCTAATGCTACAATCGTAACGGTTGCGAAGCGGCAATAAGATGCACGAGACTCGACATCCTCTGCGTTTCGACTATGGTGTCGTAACTAATGATCACTTCTGCGTTCGTAGTTCTCATTGGCGGGCGTATGACCCCAGCCACGTAGTACCTTTTTATTTTTGTTGATACCGCTTTACTGTAATAGAAACGCGGCGCAACGGGACTTTTGTCGATCTGCTGTTAGCAGTGTTCGAGCGCCCGACACCTGCTGGGTACAGGAACGGTTCTTTCCTCCATTCTATATACCTTATCTAGCACTGTTCTGTCTCGCAGACGAAAAACTCGTCTTGTACACGAGCAACTACTACGACGCTGCTGTCGATGACATAGATACTCTAAGTTTCCACTAATGTGCACTACGACCACTGTCAGGAACAGACCGGCAGGCAGGCCTTTCTCTCATCCCACCTCCAGCGTGAGCTTCCTAACTACGATATTCGGCGTGACGCCAGCTGCAAGCATGCACGCGCAGCCATAGCATGGCGGAAGGCAACGAGCACGTGCTGGAGGTCGAAAATAAGAAATAAAAAATCGAGGTACACCTAAGAATTCTTTATGAGTTGTGAATGCAAGCCACCCTCGTCCGCTCCCTTTTTCGCCTGCTGCGTACTTTTCGTCGCCGGTCGCCGCATGTGCTCCTCTCGTGACCTTGAACACTCCACGCTGATGGACACGCAGCGCCATGGGTCGAGCGGTCGTGGACACTGACGAGCGCAGCGGCCAATAGAAAGTATTCACTGGCGGCCATAGCTGTGTGCGCGACTGCTGAGCGCGTGCTGATGGCGAGCTTCCACAGTTCTTTTGGAACGTGCATTCCACACCATCAAGATTGCCGGTCTTAGCAACCTATTAATGTGGGCTCGTTCTGAGCATGCGCCTTGACAGCACCCACAAATATGGCGTCCAGGGAATACTCCTTATAGGAGCCCCGTCGACGCGCGCCAGCCAATGAAACCGAAGGAAGCTATCTGCCGTTTTCGCGCTTCAGACTGATAACGTCAGTTTGCTCCATGAGAGAGTTATGCTTTCGAATTAAAAAAAAAATACGTTAATGCGAATAGCATCAAACGGTGCGGAGTTATGCGCGTTCGTCAGGTGGCCGGCACACTCTGGATACGCCAGCCCACTCTTGAGGCGATTCTAAATTTGTTGACACTTTCACAGCCCTGCGCACGATCTCCGCAGCTTAGCACGTGCGTTTGTGTCACTTAGGAAGGCGAGCAAAGCACGCGCCATACGCACAAACACTGAAAATGGTACCGACCAGACTTTCTGGCGTCTCAGCTAGTCTCAACCAACGGTACTCTAAACGGTTGTTTATATCTTTACCATAGGACGCGCTTTACAGCGCTGTCACAGCTACCGGTGCGCGCGCGTTCCATGCAGGAGGGCTCATTCCGCTCTCGTGAGGCTGAGCACAGCCGCTACATCACCCTCTCCCGAGCGCGGGAGAGGGTGAGCTAGCGGCCGTGCTCAGCCTCACGAAAGCGGAATAGCCCTCGTGCATGGAACGCCGCGCACCGGTGCTGTGACAGCGCTGTAAAGCGCGTCCTATGGTAAAGATATAAACAACCGTTTAGAGTGCGTTGAATGACTGCCTTCATAGCTCTGTGGTTAGCGCGTCTGCCTGCTGATCAAAGGGTCAACGGTTCGAATCCCAGCCGGCGCCGGTCTTTTTTATTTATTTATCGACCCGCGGCGTAAGAGGTTAGATAGCCAGATAGATACATAGACGAGAAGTGCGTGAAGTAGCCAAAGAATGCTATTCGCATTAAAAAACGTCTTGCCGTATTTACGTTGTCAGCGACTACAAACCAACTGGCAGCTCTGACGTCACAAATCTATGGTGCCGCAGTGTCCATGCGGCGGATGTGCAGGCCCAGTGCCCACACCCTGTGTGAGCAAGCCTGGGCTTGATTGCAAACTTTTGCGTTGGCCTATAGCCGATTTGATCTGAAGCCATCTTTTCCTGTGTCGGGGCTCAGAGTTCGTATCCATAGCATCACATGTGTCATCATTAGCGCGAGTGTGGGTAAAGTAAATTTTCGTGCGCAACGAACAACCGGTTTTGACGGTGCGAAAACAATCCGGCCAACGCTTGATTTCAGTAAACGTTCAACCTTTAAAGGGGTGGTGCAACACATTTTGTATTTTGCGCGAATACCTCTAAGAACCAATCTTTGATGTTTATGACCAATGAAACACTCGTTCGTTCATCTCTCCACGAAATAAACGTCGCAAAAAAAAAAACTCTATTGAAGAAAAGCGAGGCGTCATTTACTTCCCTTGACTCGCAACCAGAACGAGCGGCTGCGGGATCCTGGAGCCGATTATATGCCACCAGTGTTGAGTCAGCGCCACGCGCAAAAGTTGGCAAAGCACAGGACACACGTTGAGTTCCAGCATTGTTTCGGCTATTGTCATCATTGCCGCGACTGAACCACGAGTCCCCACCCGAATGTTTGTCGAGCTATTGATTATCAGGAGCTCAAACCGAGTGCCGACGTAATGCTTAGAATTAATCTATGAGCTGCATTCCAATATCGTCACTGGAGGACTACGCCGACACTGCGACCCCCATGCTACGTCATCAAGGTTTGCGAAGGTGAGACTGAAAGAAAACACTCGCTTTTATTCTTGGTCATTCGCGTTGCGTGCGAGTATACTTGGGTCCCACTAGTGGCACGAAACTCGTGTAAAGTAAAAAAAACACATTCCAATTAAATAACGTTTCACCGCAACTTAAAAACTTGGCTGTTGCCGTCAGTGAGTACTTCCTTTATTGTAGTATTTTACCATTGTAATATCAACATTATGTTACTGTAACCGTCATGCCGGGACAGAGCAGGGAACTTGCCTCGCAGGAAGTGTTTAGCCAAACTTCATATTACAGCGCACTTGCGGAAAAAATAAATCCCACCCCAAGGGACCAGACACGTGCATGACAGAACATCCGACACGTAGTAATACGGATCGGAAAGTCCGAGCTTGCCGCTGCGCAAATTGCACACCGGAAATACGGAGTTCATGATCCCACTTAATTAAATTCCGACGCGAGGTACGAGCGGCTGTTTCTTTGTTGTGCACTCTCCAACAATGTGGAAGAACCATTAACCAGACAATTTCAGGCAGCTGGGCGGAACTCGCTTTTATCAGGCCTGCACTACTTCGGTGAGGAAATAACTGAACCATTGTTATATTATTTGCCTTAAAATGAAGTGCCTTCGAACAAAGTGTGCTTAGCAACCTTTCATAAACTACCTCGGCGAATGCGCCGTGTACAATTTCGGGAGGCTCAGTACGTTCCCCGTTCTTTCTCCATGATGGTGGTTACGGTAGCTGCAATGCGGTAAATCTATTTTTGAAACTCCCTAGCAGAGTTGCACGGAACGCCGTTCCAAGGAACGGCGTTCCTGGAACGCGTTCATTTTAGGAGGAACGAAGGAACGCCGCCGTTCCATTTTACATCGGTGGAACTGGAACGGGAACTCACTACAATTTTACTGAAACAAAAAAGGAACAGCGTTCCTTTTTTTTTATTCGTCCTGTGGGGTAATCTTTCTTTTATTTCTAAAAGGGAAATTCAAATAAGTATAAAAACAATATCATTATGAAGAGCACAAATCTCGTTAACGTTTTGATTACTTATCTCAGGGTTTATTTTGTGTGGTCCTCGCTTGGTAACAGCTGGGTGCAGGAGAGCTTGTGGACATTGATTCTTTTTTGAGTGTCCAAGAGTGCAGTACAAGAAAGGAAACTTTCCGTCAAAGGAAAAAACACAGAAAGAGGGACGTTTCGAACTGAGCTACTTTCTTTACTTCCACGAATTTTCATACATCCAGAAAGCTAAGACCGACTACAGCCATCATTGAACTTCCACAAAGAGACCTACAGTTACAACAAAATAAAAGGTTACCAGACATCGAACGCACCCTTGTATCCCGGACATTGGTAACTTAAAAGATACACAAAAATTAACCTTCATTCTTCCTCCCCTTGTCTCCGAGCTTCAAACTGAACAACGAATTCAACCTTCACGAAGAAGGACTTGTAGTTCTCAAGACTGACTTCTTCAAAAGCCCTACCCTGTCCTTCCCTCGCTCGTCTCGAGGACAACAACACCGAGAACCAACTGTTGTTAAGTTACATCGAGAACCAACTACTGTAAAGTTCGAACAAGGGACTTTGTTAGATCGAAACGTGTCAGGTTGTTGCTAAACACTTGTGCAATGTGGGGTAGCAGTGCATTTGGCTCGTCTGAATCGTCCACCACAAACGTGAATATGGTTAAAAGCTGAGATTTTTAAACTTGACTGTATCAACAAATGAAACTCTGCCTCCGCTTGTTTTCTTCTCCTGGTTCCCTTCCATCACGGGATTCAAAATTGTATGTTCCCATTTGATAAGATAGATTAAAAAATACTTTGCTTAATCTAACTAAATATGGTAATCAGCAAAATAAAAATGTAAGGTATATGTAGCGGTAAGTTCCATTTCTGTAACTGTAACGGGAACCAGTTACTTTTTCACAGATGGAACTTGTAACGCGAACGCGTTCCAAAAAACAGAAGGAACGAGGAACGAGCTACCGTTTCTTTTTTGAGGAACGTGCACAACACTGCTCCCTAGTATGTGTAGAGCTCTTCGTGGTTAGTTCATTCGATGTCTGTATCCAATCCGTATCCGCAGACATAGAATGAAATTTCGAGCCTCATCTGTTTGCTTTATCTATACATCAGCATTGGCATAAGATAGTGTCAAAATGCATCCGCATTTTTGAAACTATGTATAGGGAGTTCCCGAGAAAAAAATAAATGTTTTTCGACCCGGGTAAATAAACTATATACATCGCAGAAATCTCGAACTCCATAAGAATGTGACGCAAGTGGGTAGGGATACAATCGCGAAAGTTTGAGAACGTGACGTTCTCAAACGTAAGAAATAATTGTGAAAAATTGAATTCATTCATGAGCAAACGTTCAACTAAGCTTAATATTCTCAAATCAAAAATTAGATTCTAAACGCTTGTAACCTATTTCATTAAAAAAAAAGTTGTAAGCCAGAAAGAAAACAGTTACCTCATTTTTGCTGATAAGTATTCTTTTACTAATACAAATCCCACAGGTGTCCGCAATGTCAGTTCTTGTTTTGACCATATTAAATCTAGGCGGTCGTCGGCTCGTTAAAAAATTTCGCTTTTCTCAATAACTTTTGGATCCCGGTAAGGTCACATACTCAAACGTTTGCGTCGTATCCCAACCGCTTGCGCAACAACCTCACGAAGTTTGAGCTTTCCACGATGCGTACTTTATAGTCCCGGGCGAAAAAAACACGATTCTTTTTTCTCGGGAGCTTCCTGTACTCGAACAGCGAATAGACCGACCTGAACAGTTAGTTTGTCAACGTAATAGTCTTTGTCTACGCCACCGCTGTCGCCACGCATCGTGGGAACTGTTGTATCTTCACGCGCGACAACCCCGCTATGGGTCTGCGCGACGAGCGGAGCACGAGACGACGCCAGCTATCTCGTGCACGGGCGCCTAACCTCTTGCGAAACTACAGTCATGGTGGCGCCACACATGCGTAGAACGCTTCGCGAGACCCGTCTATTCGGCTCAAATGTGTTTGCGCAAACATAGCCCTCAAAGTTCCACGTACCGTCCACCCTTACCTTTCGGTACATTGAACGGAGAAACTCAAATCGAGCAATAAAAGAGAAACAGAGAGAGAGATCATATAGACGACACCGAAGTTCAAAAGAAAAGCGCATGCGTATACTCCGCTAAGTGGGAAAAAGTAGTGGGCGCTGCGTTCCGAAGGAGAAAATCAAGCATCGCCATTTGCATGCTGCCTGGAACGCGTCTCCGACTGGCGCGTTTACAGCGTCCAAAGAAAGCGGTGCCCCGATTTCCGCCTGGTGACGTCACCGAAGTGTCACGCTGTCGCTGGTAGCGATCCTGGCGGCGTCCCAACACCGGTGGTGTATGTGGCAGACGCCCATTCTGCTGCGGATCGTTCTCCCGGTGCACGGAAGTATCGGCAGCCCCGGGAGTTTGTGGGACCGCCGCGACGACAGCGACACTCGCGTTCGTTCGTGCTCTTCGCCGGCGTTTCTACGACCAACCGCCAGGACATCCGATCACTTCCTCGCGGTGTACAGAAAGTTAGTCGTCACGGCGCTCCTCGTTCCTTGAGCGTTTCCACGCATGACGGACTAAACCAATCACGCACAGTGAATGCACCACGACCTGCGCTTCTTTTTGTGGCTCTGCGTTTCTTTGTGCGACTCGATTGGATACATGCGACAGTCGGCGGCGGTCGGATTTGGAGTGAAACGGAGTATAGGGGCTTTGGGACGTAAGCGCAAAATATGACTCTCTTAGGACCGTTTTACGTGGCTGTAACCAACTCATGAGCAGGGCTTCTCAAACTCGTCAAACACAAAGTTGGGGCCAAAGTTGACTGGAGCGCACCGATTGGCCTATCATGACGATGACTCAGCGCTTTCTTCGCCGACATCCAATCGGCGCGCTCCGCGGACTTTTGGCCCCGATGTTTTTGTTTGACACGTTTAAAGGACCTATAATAAAAATTAAAAAAAACTCGAAGCTTTGAATATTGTTAGCTTCGAAAGAAATACTGAAATGAATATATATATATAAATATATGTGTGTGTGTGTTTTGGGCACGAAGATTATTTATTACGGCATAGGGCCGTCTTGGTCTTAGTAACTAAAGCCTCGACCAGCTGAAGCGCCGCGTGTTTCTATTAAAATGTGTGTGTGTGTGTGGGGGGGGGGGGGGGGGGGGCTACGTAGATTGCATCCAGCCTGCATCAGCCAATAATTTTATTTGCATTCGATTCATAATTTGTACGCCTAATGAAAACTTCGACCCACATCGAGTCGAATTTTGTTTTCTTCAAATACGCGGACATTTGTGGAAATAATTGGTCAGTAGGCGAAAGGCGCTCTACACGTAAGAAAGAAGATGAAATAAATTTAATATATTAGTCCAATAAAGCCGAAGGCGCGGCGAAATTGCGTTACTTCGAATTAGCTAACACCTCCCCCCCCTACCCCCCTCTTTCCCCAACCACTCCCTCAGCACCCCCAATCTCTTTCAGCTACTATTCATTTTTCTCCCAACTAGAAAACAAAGCAAGCAGACAGTATAAAGCTTTCTCTCTGTTCGTCGCAATTATAACGCCTATCGTCGCACGCCCAATTTCGGGCACCGATGGGGGCCTCGCGCTGCATTCAAGCTCTGACAGCGTAACCAACGCACTTCGTTTGAGTTGTGCAACTTAGCCTGTAGCCAGAGTCCATAACACAATGCGGGATCGTCTGGCCCCGCTTTCGTATAACCGGGCGGCCGACCCCGGGAAAATTAAGCCTGCCGGCAGATAAAGGGCCGCAACAAGTGAATGACGGCATTATGCCTAATAACTGCGGACGCCTTAAGGGCCGTTGCATTTTTGGCCCTCTGTTTCATTTTCTTTTGCCTCCGCCCGACGTCTTGGTAATCGATTCTTAATGGGGCGTGGGCCCCGTTTATCGCGCGGCTGTAATCAGAGGCCCATATGCGCGCTGGTAATGTGCGGAACGAGCAGAGGACTTCGGGCCTGCCCGCAAAAATTGCGCTTTCCAGGAGTCGAAGCAACGATAATGGCTGTTTTTTGTTTTGTTTTTTGTTTGATGATACGGTGTTTTCTGCGATGGAATCTACAAAAATAGAGCTCAGCGGTAAAGGGCAGTGGCTGTTTAAGAAATGCTGGGCGCGGTTTATTATGTTCACGCTCCTTGTTTTGTGATTTGTACTTCGGCGTTATAGCCATCCGTTATAGCCAACTCATCGGCTGCGGAGCGACGACATGGTACTCGGGACCACACACTCCGGCGTTGCTTAAGTTGACAGTAGTGATGTACTAACCCCCATTACCTGAAGAGTTAAAAAAAAGAAAAGTGCGCGGCATAAATGATTTTGAGCGATGCTAAGCTCGACGCTGATGAGACGAAGGTAGGGATGAGAGGAGGGTTTATAAGGGATCCTCATTCACAACCGTGTCTTTCAGGTGGAGACTATAGTAGTGTTATCCTTACCCGCCCCCCCCCCCCCCCCCTATTCGCCTCTCGAAAAATATATAACAGCCATGCAAGAGCGCAAAGTTTAAGGTAGGTGTCGACAAGCTGTGTTCGAATGCATATCTCAATTGTTGTTTTCGGGGAATTATACATATCACCTAATTTGCATACGTCAATTATTTTTTTATGTTCTTTTGTTGTATACTTCAACATATCTTTTCTGTCTTGGGTTCGCTATGTCAATAGCACCAGTCTTTTTGTTTTATCTTCTTTTGTAATTTTGATTATGAAATACTGTGTGCTAATTTTCTTGTAACATCTTGTAAAAATTATGTCGCCAAATAAGTTTTTTTATTTGATTTTCTTCTAGTCAAATTTATGCGCTTCGCTTTCTTTAGCCTCAAACAAGTTACAGAAAGTTATAGGCTTTGCTGCAATCAAAATTATAAGCCTCCTTTTCTTTAGCTTAAAACAAGTCACGACGGTTTAGGGAAGCGTTCCTAAGATGTGTGCGGGTACCTATCTCAGTCATCATGCTCCGGCGATGGACTTCCTTTTTTTTTTCAGCACTCAAAGGTCATAAAGGTTTCTCGGAACCCTTTGGTCCACCTTAGAAACTTAGCTCCGAGGTACGCACAATATCCAGGTTATAATGGCAATTCAGCAAGTCTCCTTTTCGGAACGTTACTTTCCCCTACCCCCTCCGCCCGCTCCCTCCCGGCAGCAGTGCGTCGGCCGGGAACGCGTTTTTCCTCGGGAACAGTTCTTTGTGGAACGTACGGTTGCCTCCGGCAGATGGAAGAAGATTGATTTTCGGGATGCAGACCTTGCTTTCCGCGGAATTCTTTTTCTTCTTTGTTCCCGTCGCCGCTTGCCTTTTTCCCTCGCAGCACAGTCGTCGAGTCGAGTTTGTTTTGTTTTCATCTGTGTTGTTTACGTTATTTGTTGCTGCCTTGTTCTAGTTATTCCTCAGTCATGCTGAACAACAAAAAAGTCTTTTTAACGTTTTTCTAGATTTTGCTTTTTTTTTTTTTTGCGAACTGCGATATGCAATAACTCAAGTCACCACTGAAAGACCCTTAACGCTCCGTCAAAACAAATCCAAAAATTAAAAACAAAATGTTCTTGAATTTTAGTTTTCCTATTTTGATGACGTATACCTTGTATTCTTTTGAAAGCTCATTTCAAAGTGCTTAGATAAGGGGCCGGGGGGGAGGGGGAGGGGGTGGGGGGCTGCTTTCAGAAAGCTGGACTGGAGCATGCAACCTTGCGGTTGAAAGCTCGTGCGTTTGCCCCATTGAAACGCTCTTTAAGGTGTTCTTTTTTCTCTCTCTCTCTCTTTTCCTTACAGTCGGAGAATCTCGGGTGCTTACGCAAGAGGTTAATTTCATCTTCTGAATGGCGAGGACATAAGACGACATCGGGAGAAAACTTAGGAAATACATCGGTAAGCATTTTAAAATGTTCTTTGGATACCTTTGTCCCTTCCCAGAGTCAGTTTCTTTTTTTTTTGTAGGTAATACGTTTTTATTAATTTTAGTACAGCCCTGCATATTCTGAGCACGGTTCCTTTTTGCCCTGATTGAAACTGGCATCTCTAATCTAACGCATTTCCTGTATACTTCTTTTTTATAGTTAGGAAAATATAATACTGGACATCTAGGACTACGAGAGATTAACCTAAGCTATTGAGCCAGTTTCGGACGGCGTTATGTTGATCCTTTCCCACGACGACATCATTACGTGCTCGAAGTATGCTTCCAAACTCAAATTTCTTTTATTTTAAAAATTAGGCCTTTTGAAAATCTTTGAAATAAAAACAAAATGTATATTTTGTGACTACTACTTAGAAGATAACAATTTAAAACGGAAATCCGACTTGTACCATTTTGCACAGCGCAGCGGATGGATGGACGCAAATCAGACGCTAGTCGCCAGCAGAAACTGTGATACTGAAGCGTACTCGAACGGGTAGTAGTACAACGAGTCCCTGCAGTTGGCTGAGGCACTTTGTGGCGACGCGCAGCACACAACAATTACTGGTATGCTATCTTCAACGTCGGCTTTGCAGGCGATCATTCACCTGTGAGGTCTTACAAATCAGCGCGCCGATTCAGGTATTCGGCTATCTTCAGCCGAAGTAGCCCTGCTTATAGGGAGTATTCACTGAACGCCATATTTGTGGGTGCTGATTAGAGCGCATGCTCAGAACGAGCTCACATCAATAGGCTGCTAAGACCGGCACTCTTGATGGTGCGGAATGCACGTTGCAAAAGAACTGTGGAAGCTCGCCATCAGCACGCGCTCAGCATTCGCGCCCACAGCTATGGCCGCCAGTGAATACTCCCTATACATCGTACATAAGACAGTCTGCATACAGATTGGAACGCGAGTCACCGCGAGATCCGTTCTTCGAATGCCGCATGGCTCCCCACCCCGCCCCGTTTCGATCCGGATGAAACACAGCACTCTTGCTTGGGAACCAGGCATCTTATCTCGTTTCTGTTGCCTGTCGGTACGGGGACCATAGATCAACATAGTGACACGTAACGAGCGGGGCCTTCCATAGGCGCCAGCGGCCCACTTGACAGCTAGCGCTCCAAGCAGGCGCTATGAAGCATAATTTAGTTCCGACTCCGGTCAAGGTTGATACGGTTTCGGGTTTAGAGTTTCAGCTCGGGTGTTGATCTCCTCCTCGCTTTCCTTCACTCTTTTTGTACCTACCTCGCCTCGCTAGACTCTCAGGCGATGGGTCCGGTAGAGCTATGAGGCTCCCGCTTTTTTAATGTGGACGCCGTTTTGTACTGTTTTTGAGAATAGAAATTCCGTAAAATGTGTGAAAGAAAAACGTAAGTTTCATTTAAAAACGAACGAAAAGGTTTCTTTTTAATATGGATAACCATCTAATTTATTTAATTACCACATTTTTTTCCTGGCTGATAGAAGATTCTGAAATCGACCACAGTAAGTGGTTCTAAAACAAATTTCTGACCACAATTCTATAGAGATGAATCACTTCAGAAGCTCAATATAATTTATAAAAACAGATAATCGCAAAATAAAATCTAGAAATAAATCAGACGTTACTACCATTACCAGTCATAAGAGCGCGAAGTACACACTACATAAAGCAAACAATATTCGAATTCCCGCCTAATTTAAAACACACGAGTTGGCATAGCCTGAAACTCGCTACGAGCGCGCCGATGACCAAGAGATGAAAATTCTGTTGGGAATGTCAGAAGATTCAACATTCCTATCCATTTCCCAAAATAAATCTGTTTTGGAAAAGAAATGACTAATGAAGCATCCATGGATAGGTTCAACCGAAGCGGATGCCCAAGTTAAGAGCAGAGAACACAATATTTTAGCTTTAAAAAATAAAAAAGCAAAACATGCACTGCAACCATACATAACTTATATTCCCTATATGGCGCGTGCTATTATGACATCTGACAGACAAGAGCTACTGATAATATCCTAAACAGGATGGAATAGTATGTCAATAAATAAATTAAGATCCAACACGAATGTCAGGCATGCACAAGTGTAAGGCCTTTACTTCATCAATATACTGACCTTATACATAGAGTCATGTCTCGCAATATGAACACCTCCGTTCCGCAGAAAAAGAATGTCCATGATGTGAGCTGTCCACAATAACGAATCAAGGTCAAGTTTACAAATAAACAACAAGCGTTCCACAATATCGTTTATGCCATGGTGTTAACTCTATCGACTCTTCCACGCCTGATATAACCTTACACCATGTCTGAAGCTGCACTCTCTAACTGGGGAATAACTGAAGGCTCTTAGTAGCCTGTAATATGCAACTTATTGCAGTAATTGAAGCTGCCGAGTTAATTTTGAAGGAACAATGTCGTCACGGATAATCTTTTTTTAACTCCACTGAGTGTTTGCTTCGAGTTACGTACCTTGGGTCACGTAGAATCCGGAAAAAGTGAACGCCCGGCTTTCTTTATTTGTTTAACATAATGTCTCGCAGGGCGAGCTTCAACGTACCCATATTGAAAGAGCTACTGGACAAGGGCGAGGCAAGGAACTGAATAAAACAAACTCTATTTGTCTTCCCCTTGTTGACGCACTAGACAACGCAGCAGTAGCTTCCGTATGACGTCACCTGGGTACGCGGAGAAGAGCAGGTGGCAATAATAGGATCATCAATAACACGTTACTGAAGTTTACGCAAGAGCGCCAAAAAAAGGCTCGAGGTACACCTAAGTACTTCTTATGAGTTGTGAATGCGAAAGCACGCACGCTGCTCTTCGCTCCCTTCTTTAACTTGCAGCGTACAACGCGCTGACCTTGGGCGTGGAACGGTAAAGGCGATGCCTCGCGGACACGCAGCGCCATCGGGTGAGTGATTGTTTTAACTGTCATGGGCCTTGCGGCGCGAGGAAGGAACAGACAGCAACGTAGTTCCCAGCAGAACGACCCCCTTTTTGTTCCATGCGCGCGCCGTATATATCGCCACGCGCTGTACATCCTACAAGAGGCGAGCGAACGCGGTGATCAGTGATAACACGACAGTGTAATAACACAGTCAGGATGACACCACACAAACTGACGCGCAGCGGCCAATGGGAGACTTGTCGACGCGCGCCAGCCATTGGGACCGAAGTGTAAATGGTGCCGTTGGCTAGCTTTGCGCGCAGTTTCGTTAAGGTGCCGTTTTGCATGGTTTCAAAGCTGATGACGTCGGCTAGCTTCATGAGACAGTTAATGCTTTTGCATTAAAAGAGCAGCGGACAGAAGAATAGACTGACGCAATATACTATAATATACCGACCGTGCCACACGCATCTTGTCAAGCAGAATCCCAGATGGGTAAAATATCGTGAACTTTGCTTCTGTTAGGGAAGACAACCTGACCGAAGCTACTCTGTAGAAAGCTCGTTCCAGAAACTCACGATGGTCAGAGAGCCAGCATGCCTTCGTTCGTGAGTCACTTCGCTGCTCACGAAACGAATCGTTGCGGTAGAAGGCCGCCGCGTGCGATCTAGCTGAACCGGCGAGACCCTTGGACGCTCGGCCAGCTCCTTAAATTACGGGGTATATAAACATTATTTAAACGCATAGATACCTAAAATATTATTAAAACTTTACTATTTTCAGTTAACGTATTTATTCAGAAATAGAACGTACAATAATTTAAAAATATTTTACGCAGTAGCGCCGCTGAACGGAGGATATCAGGCACGAGTATTTCGGACGTGGACCGGTTTCAATGTCCTCTCTTTACGTTTTGTTATTTTACTTTATGCGGGACGTTTTCCAATTAGTGTTCGTGTCACGCGTATATTCTCTAAAGCTGGGGTCACACTGCTCATATATTATACAAACGGCAGTCTGCAGACATCACTCACCGCGATATCCGTGGTTCGAATGCCGCGTGCCAGGTTTGTCCCTCGACTCGTTGTTGTTCGGCATTCGAAGCACAGATTTCGTGGTGGCTTGCGGTCGATTCTGTTTGCAATGTCTCTTTGGTAAGATGTATCCGTGGCACGGTGTAAGATACACTCTTTAGGTGAGGACACGGCGGGGCTGAATGCGCGGTGCGAGGAATCAGATAGCGTTCCTTCGACGGGCATTCGAAAGGCTGCATCATTCCGCGGCCACCGTGCCCGCGGCTGACAGTGTCGCCGGCGGCCAAACGGCGAAACTGTGTGAGAGCGAAAAAATTATCTCGTTGCCATGACACCCCGGTACACCGTGGTCTTTCTTCATGTGCGACAACCTCGCTGCGCTCTGCACGTGTGGAGCATAAGGCGGCACGAGCCGTCTTGTGCACTGCTGCCTGCCTCCTGCGTCTTACACCGTGCCCATAAAGCCCCTCGATTCTGAGAAAAGTGGCGCCATTCATTGTTGTGGAAATGCTCGAGACACGTGCCGCGCGCCACTTCTGGGAAGAACATGGCGTCTGAAGTCTAGCTCAGTGCTGCGCTGTGCCGCCATGATCTTCCCAAGGGCTGCACCACGGTGGGCTGCACGTTGCACGTGCGTCATGCATCAACGCACCTTGCGCTACTTTTGAAACATGAAGGGGCTTTACGTGTCCACGGGTCGAGGAGTCATCTGCCGGCGCCGCTTGAAACCATAGTGAAAGAGAGAGAGTGAAAAAGCGAACTTATATCGGGCACGTCGCAAGGAGCGCGCTGTCCTCACCTGAAAAGTATTATCTTACACCGTGATCCGTGGTGAGAAGCTCGCTAAGGGCGCTTCTGTTTTCTTCACTTTGGGCAGTACACGTGCTACCCACGCGGTTATGTTTTATTTTCACAGTGCATTGAAGCTTGTCAACTTCCTCCGCAAAGGAAGTTGAAGTATCCTTTCTCTGGGTAAAACAAAAATTACACCAGGTGGCGATACTCAAACTTTTCGCTGAGAATAAGCAGTGTGGCCCCGGATTAACGGTTGGGGAGTGTCATGCCCGTCTCCTATGATCTTCAACATAAGCCCCCATAAACCATGATTTTTCGTCCGACACCCAAAATGTATATAGAAAAACAACAAACAAGTAAAAAAGAAAAAAAAATCCCTGAAAACGCCCAAAATAAAAAAATAAAAAAGTCGAAAACACGGAACACTAGTTATAACAGAACCCACGCCCGCATACCTACATAATCGCTTTTCTCACGCGCAGCTGCCGTGCATTTCATATAAACTGAGAGAGGTCTTTACTAGACCCCTGCTTTCGGTACGCAGAAATTATGTGATACTCAGCGTAACGTTATGTTTCAAAAGTATCCCCGAATAAAGCTGGAAAGCTACCGACCATGTGACTGGGGTGTTCCATCTTTGTTAAGGATAACACAAGTCCCTTCCTCGTTTTTTTTTCTGTTTTTAGGTTGATGAGGAAAGCGGTCTAAAAGACGCGTGTGGGTTTGTTTTCCTGTATTATACTTACTCAAAATAATCAGTCACGGCGAAGAAAACACACAAAAACAATCCCGATGAACGACGGAACTCGGAATACCATTAGGCTCGAAAAAATTTTATATGCGCACACGGCCAATTGGCAAGTGGAACGTCATGCTGTTTGTCCCTGGGCACATCGCGTTTTGATTTCTCTGCTCGTATTCTGAGGTACGTCATTCGCTCAAATATAGGTAGTCGTTATGGCGTGTTCTGCAGATCTTTATTTTTGGTGCGCAGTTGAATCCGAAACCAGTGAGGTAATATTGCAGTCTACTCACATATCTTTCTTTTTAGAGCGAATAATGGGCTCAGTAGACTTCCGAAAGCGCTTCGGCTACACGAGCCTCAAGTGCTTTGAGGTCGCTTTTGCAGGCTATGAGATCGCGCTCGTGGTTTTAACTTTAGGGATTACGTTACCTCAGCGTTTCTTGAACTGTATATCGCGACACCAAGTAGGGTCGAGACAGATTCAGCGGGGGATCGCGAAGAGTGTCCGGCACTTGAAACAAATCCAAACTTGACTTCTCTGCACCTGCGTCGATATACAGGTCGCAGCTCAACGACGACTCATGACAGAGAGCTCCGCCATCGTTTTGAGAATCTACGCTCTCACGAACAAGCTCACTCTAGTCATTAGGAACAACTAGTCCTGCTAGCTGTGTATTATCTTTCTTCACGATTGTGTTTAGCTTAATTAATTCACTCTGATTATAACAACTGAAAAACAAAATGTCAATGTAAATTTTTTGCATTGTTGTTCACGCAATAACATCGAAAAGCTTGTGGCATTGCAAAACGTAGAGGGGAAGGAGGGGGGAGGGGGGGGGGGAGTCGCGAAGCGATATTGTATATATTTGATGAATCGCAGTGCAGAAGAGTTTGGGAAGCACTGCGTTACCTCGTAATGTTATCAAATAGCTGTAATATTACTGGCAATGAGTGATAACATATAAAGTCGGCGCCCACTGCTGACTGTATGAAATATTTTTGTGGTGGAAGGACGAAGTGAAATTTGGGTTTTTTTTACGTGCCATCAAAAGGCATCTGGCAGGCCCAAGGGGAGGACTGGGGGCTAATTTCGAACAGCTGTATATATTGACGTGCAACCAAAAGCTCGGTTACACGGCGATTTTTCCGCAATAAGCCTCCGACACACTGCTCTCACCTTGTCCGGGATTCGAACACGCAACCTGGGAATCTGTCGACCGGCCTTTTGTTTTGGAGCCACCGAGGTGGGATCTGGTGGAAAGAGACCCCGAGAAATTAGTTATGTGTGATGGGGAAAAAGTGAATTAACTAAGTCGCACAGTCCCGCCATATACTAGAAAAGAAGAACCGAAAGGTCGCGCTGCAAAACCCAGGATCGTTGGTTCAATACCCACACCTGCCCGTTTCGATCTGGATGAGCATCGCACCGGCCTGTGGTCGTGTATCACTATTGCGAGGTGCACGTTAAAAACCCCAGGCTAGCGGTTGTAGTGCAGTGGCTAAATTTCTCATCTACAGCTGGGAGATTTGTCGCCCGTTGAGGCGGACCAAGTTCTAGGCTGTATAAACATACACACAACCAATTTTTAAATTGTTTTTGGAAAGAAAGAGGTTGCATTTGCCGGTCAATACTAAGCGGGGAAAGGTATTTGTTTATTTTTTTCCCCGACAAATTATTTTGAATCTATTAGCCGCAAGTTAGTGGAGCATAAATGACTGATTCCTCTGAACAAGGGTTCAGAATTCGCCTTATGAAGTAAATTTAATTTTGCGTGGACAGACTTTCCACAGAATTGCAACACTGCATTCGAACCCGTTCTCGTAATTGAGAAAATTTTAATCTCCCTTAAAGCCGACTCATGCATCGTACAACGAACAGTCTCCAAACACGTGTCACCGCAATATATGTGGTTCGAGTACCGCGTGTCAAGTTTTCTTCTTGAACTCGGTGCCATGCTGCATTCGAAGCACGTAGTCTCGCGGGTACTCGCTTTCGAATTTTTAGGCAGAGTGTTTTTTCTAAGATATGTAAGCAGTGTGACCCCGATTTCATGCTTGCGCATCCAATCTTGCGTCAGCTGCTAGGCAAGACCACTTCGCGAGTTAACATTAGTAGAAAGGAATATTCTGCCGACAACTCCGCCTGGTAGCTTGCGGATTCCACCTGTGCTACGGAAACAACGAAACTACACCGTGCAAAAAACAAAACTCGTGCAACAAAAAATACAAACAACAGTGAGTGTGCAAGCGAGCTCATCATAATTAATCATATTGCAACACCTGAAACCGCGGTCGGAAACAAATAATAGATTTTCAAGTCGAATGAAAAAACAACAGTATGAGAATGTCTCACACCCAGCTAGACTAATTTATTTTTCTTGCTCCTTATATGCACCCGATGCTGACGTCGCCGATTTCTTCACGGATACCCTTTATGGAAACAGCAACGGCATAAACCCTTAACAGCAAGGCTTTTATACATGTAGAAATATACAACAAAACTGTACAACCCTTTCTCACAATGGTTGTTACCTTGAGACACTTTTTTCAAAACGAATAACCAAACTTTTCTACTTTAAGCCATTAATGTTTTTCACACCGCGGCCTTGGGTATTACATTATAATTAAACTCGCACGTATATGGGTGCACTTTTGCAAGAGTGCGAACTCGGGGAGCCACCAGCCCGCCGCCGGTGTGTGCAGATCGTCTGATTGTCTAGCTATGCCAATCCCTACTCATATTTGTCAGAACGCTTCTTCAGCAAAGCGATTTTGCCGACGGTGGCCAGACTACCGTTTTAAGCATAACTTCTTGCAAACGTGGATATGGCGGGATAAAATTCAGCAACTAAAATACGGCTGCTAAATACGGATATTAGAACTAGCATCACATCGCTATATGTGGAACATGTGGAGTGTCTAATTTGGCACTTGGAACTGAGCATGGTGAAAGGCCACGCACAGCGTCGCTGCGCAGACTTTCTGTTTATGTCTCAACATACTTCCAGCCTCGCCATTTCCCGAGCTCCCTCCGTAGATTACAGCAATTGACTCGCCCAAATGCTTTGCGGGAAGGTAGACGTTCCAGATTGCTTAGAATGTAGTAGTAGTTACATTTATGTTACGAGCTTCGACAGAGGAAATCCGAAGCCGGCGGGCTGGAAGTCTAAGTGTGTTTGCCGGTGGGATACTGGATGTCTTAGGATTTCCGACTGTTAAAGCCCTCCGTGTCAAGTATTGATCAGCCAGGCTGCGTATGGGTGGACAGTTGATTGCTCGCTGCTAATCAAGGAATAGCCGAGAGGCTTGGATTGGTTAAGCTTTGTAAGGCGGTTATTTTAGGGTACTCATTAAAGAGTTTCACACTTTCTTTCTTGGAAACATTATCTAGGAGCTGACTTCAAGCTAAAGGCACACTCGTGTAAGCTCCAAGTTCATATTAAAATGTAACTCTTGTTGCCCAATATTTCTCGGAAATTAAGGATGGCCTAGTTATTTGTCGATCAAGGATTATGACACGTCTACATTAAGTAAGCGATAAAGGTAGTTATTACATGTGAAGCTGATTGGCAATAAGAACAGCTAGGTGCATTGTTTTATTCTTTATTCGCACAGGGGGTAACAAGTATCTTAACTGTACACTATACACCACTCTAATCTTTACAAGACCTCAGCCGAGTGTGCGATCTCCTCAGCCCAGCACGTGCATGTTCGTCGCTTCGGCAAACGAGAAAATCACAGCGACATAATTACAGACAGTGAAGATGGAACCGACCAGGAGCCTTTTTTTGGAAAAGTCTACATGTCAAAATACCATCGCTTACAACGTAGCTGTAAGCGATGATATTTTGTAATATAAACCTTTCCGAAGATGTTTTTTAAAATATTTTTATGATATTTTAATGTTTTAATGTACTTTTAAGGTATATACCTTCGGATACAATGTAGCTTTTGTGACAAATATGCAGGATAATGAGTTCAACTAAGACTACAAGTTGGGCTGTTGTTGGTTCTGATGCACATTAAGGATTCACACCAAAAATCATATGGACATGAAATGAGAGGCAACACAGGTTTTTCGCTGTGTTGCCCATCACTTTTTGTTCTTGTGTCTTTGGAGGAAAACCTCAGTATGCAATGAACTAAAGTTCCCTCCCCCCCCCCCCCCGCAAAAAATAAATTGGAAATCTAAGCTGATGCACTATTTGCGCTTCTCGCCCTGTGGCAATGTAAAACGGAAGCAGTTTGTGTTTTCAGAAAACAGACAGGGCGGCGCAAGGGATATTGACAAGTAAAATTAATTGGGTGTGATGGGGCTTTAATAAACAATAGAGATGTATGTTCACACACTGCTTTGAATCTGAAACCACACTAGTTTTTTTCAAGTGTACAGATTGTAATTTGTAAGACATCGAATTTAATTCCTTCGCTGCTTTGTGCGCACAACTGAAGTGCCTTGGACGCACGATGGAACATGCAAAGAGCAGGATCCTCTACCTGCGTCACCCCGTGAAAACTATTTTCGGGACATTCTCTCTGCTCTGTCGTAACATTAGTAAATATCTATGTTTTAGGTGTGAGTTTTACGATAATCGGGACTGTGGTAGAAAGAAGTGAATATCGTTTCTGTAGAATCAAAACAAGTTAGTCAGACTCTATTGCGGTGTAGAGCACACTGGGATCCTAATGCAGGCGATGTAATCTATTAAATAAGCAAATCTCATATATAGGAGGCTATAAAATAAGCTTAGGTAAGAAAGCCCTAGAGAAGCTTCGATTAAAAAGCATTAAAACACTTGGTCAAAGAATGTGCATCACGAAGTGCAGGAACATTTTATTGTGGTTGTTTCGATGAGGAAGCCAAGGATCCGTTGCGATTGAGACCGTTTTTAATGTCGGCCGGATGATGGTAACACTAACAGAAATCAAGCCAAAAAAAAAACCGTCAATCCGGTACCTCTTCTTTTTTTAGCTCTCTTCTTTTGCACCGTCGTCATCTTCTTCTCGTTGTAATCCTTGATCTCTTGCGAGATATTTTACAGTGGTATCTCAGCGCACGCTAGGGCACTCAGATACTCAGTGCCCTAGCGTGAAATACAAAAATCACGCCTTGCAGTCTCCTAGCCAGTATAATTGGACTATAACTGCTAACTAGTGCTTCGACAGCTTAGCCTCGTTCTCACTTTTAGGAATCAGGACTGTATCTGTACTTAAGAATAGTCAACTGTGCGATATCCCGGTTAAACTTTTAATAAAGTCCGCGTTCTATCTATTCTATCCCGGTGACTTACCTATGCTCAGCTCATCTATCGCTTTTACGACCTCGGTTACACTTATCGGTGCTTTCAAGAACTGTCCGATGACGCTGTTTAGCCTTGGCACACTAGGCGAAAATTCAGTCTCAAACCTTTGTGCCTTTGGTGTTTTGTTTCTAAAATAATTTCCCATGATAATCAACAAACGCGCGCTGAATGAGTGTCTGATCACCGGTCACTGTGCCATTGTATTCTATCTCCGCAATTTGGTTTCCACTGGCAAACTTCTTTTCTATTGTAAGCACACGCTTAGTGGGCGCTTCCCTGATAAGCAACTTCTTGGCTCGGAGCTCGAACAATCGCTCTTTTAAATTGTTCTTCGTCTATTTGGGCCAGTTTCGCTTTAATAGTGTTGATATCTTTTAAGAGCCTTGGCGTCTTTGTTTCTTCTCCATGTAGCCGTTCTAAATCCAGTCGTGGTGCGCTTTCTACTTTCCGTTCTTCCCGCATTATTTGAAAAGCCGGTTCTATTGCGTCTAATTTTACCTGTTATTTAAAATATTGCCATTCAGCGCAAAATTCGTCCCCTGTCGCGTTTTTAATTTTTTTAAAGATTAGTTTGTACCTTCTTATTCCATTCCTTAACTTCAATAAGTTTTGAGTTTAGCTTCCATAATTTTTAAGAAAAGCTATCTGTCTTTTGGCGTCGACCCATGGTGACCGTCACTAAACTGTGAACACTGAATGACACATACTTAACTGCTTATTCACTACAGTCACGCAGTGTTGTACGGAACGGCGTTCCAAGGAACGGCGTTCCTGGAACGCGTTCCTTTTAGGAGGAACGAAGGAACGCCGCCGTTCCATTCTGCAACGGTGGAACTGGAACGGGAACTCGTTACATTTTTACGGGAATGGAAGAAGGAAAGAAGGAACGGCGTTCCTTTTTTCGCCCAGTGGGGAAGTTTTTACTTAATTTGCGAGAGGGAAATATTGAAAATATAATAACAATATCTTTACGAAGAGCAGAATCGCTGTAACGTTTCTGTTACTTATTCTAGGGTTTATTTTGCGGCGTCCTCGCTTTGTAACAGTCGGATGCAGGCGAGCTACAACAAACGACGAGCGCGAAAGGGTCATCTAAGGGGCGGTATCTTTGTGCACTCGAAACACAAGCGCGCGTTGATCCAGGCCGCGAGCCCCCCCTCCTCTCTCTACCGCCTAAACTAGGGGGTGCGTGTGTTAGTCAGAAAAGAAGCCGCCGCCATAGCATGTCTAGTTGTCGGCGGGGCGCGCAATGTGCCTCAAAAAAGGCCAATCGCGTTCACGCCGCTAGGCGGCGGAAGTCTCTGGCGTCACATCACAAGGTGACATGAGCGGTGCACTTGACAACATTTGGCGGTAAACAACGGTTAGGTTTGGCGGCGAATACAAACCCCAGCACCGCGTGGTGGAGCGCTAAAGCGTCGGGCCACGTAATGCCAGCAAGCAAATCCGTGCAGAAAGAAGACCCCGCCGTGGCATGTCTAGCTGTCGGCAAGGCGCGTATTTCTGATATGCCTCAAAAAGACCAATCGCGTTCACGCCGCTAAGCGGTGGAAGTCTCTGGCGACACATTACAAAGGGACACGAGTGCTGCGGCTGTCGATATTTGGCGGGAAACAACAGTTAAGTTTGGCTTCCAATACAAACCCCAACACCGCGTGGTGGAGCGCTAAGCGGTGGTCGCGTAAAGCCAGCAAGCAAATCTCTCGAGGCGGCATCTCCATGTAGGAGGTGGCATCTATGTACGCGCGAAACACGGGCGCGCATTTACCCATGATGTGGGGTGTTAGTCAGCGGTTGCTGCCGGCGAGCGCGCATTTGTGACATGCCTCAAAAAAACCAATCAGGGATCCCGCATCCGCCCCATGGTTTTACTTCACGACGACGAAACTATTCGCGCCCGGTAGTTGTGTCGAGGATGCGCATTCTTGGGACTGCATCAACGGACCTCCTCTTGTCTTCTGTGGTAAAGTGATAACTGCCAGAATGAGTGCCGACGTCCAAGTGGACTGTCTCTGGCCATGGCTGTCAACAATGTTCAAACCTGTCCAAGACAAGGGCAATGGCAACATAACATACCAATGCTTGACTTGTGCACCGTCAAGCAAGACGATCGGACATGTCAGGATAAGGTTTATTTATTTTTCTTTCATGCTCGGCAACTCTAGGGAGTTCTGTATTCCGTGTCTAGGTTAATGGTTTGTTATTTTGCATTCATGTTACATATCGTCTTGCGGACAGCAACATCGAAAAGCAACTCTTGTTATGTTCCAACAAAGGACTTTGTTAGATTAAACGTGGAAGGTTGTAAACGCCCGTGCAACGTGGGGTAACCCTTTAATAAAGAATAATAAAATTGACTCTGCTCCTGTTTCCCGGTGAACACTACATTTGGCTCGTCTGAATCGCCCACCACAAACATGGATATGGTAAAATGCTGGGATTTTTAAAGGTGAATAACTCAACAAATAGAACCTTGCTTCAGCTTTGCTTTTCTTTTTTTGTCTCCTGGCGTCCTTCCATCACGGCATTCAAATTTGTATGTTGCCAATTGATGGGATAGATGAAAAAAAACTTTGTTTGATCTAATTAAATATGGTAATTAGCAAAAATACAAATGTAACGTATAAGTAACGATACGTTACATTTTTTAAACAGTAACGGGAACGAGTTCCTTTCTCTCAGATGGACTTGTAACGGGAACGCGTTCCAAAAATCTGAAGGAACGAGGAACGATTTTTTCGTTCCTCTTTTTGAGGAACGTGTACAACACTGCTACAGTGAGGCACGGGCTCGGCTGACACATAAGCTCTCTCTGGCCTCACGTGACTACTGCCTTTTTGGTGCATACATGTACACCTGGTTTCCAGTCGACAAAAACTGTGCCACATCTTCGAGATCATTATTCTTCATCAATGGATTTAAAGGTTCTCCGGTTACATCTTTACCGCGTGTCCAGTTTGAACGGTCTCTTGGCATACAAGCACAATGAAAGTTTCCCAAAAATAGTGTAAACCTCTCACTCGTTTAACAAATTAAAATAATTAAAAAAACGCCTCCCACTTTCTACGTTTGCCGCATAGATGCAAACAACCCTCCAGTTTAATTTAAAAAAGGTGAAGTCAGTACAGTACACTCATAGTGTACTATACTGTGACGCCTGCAGAAAGTCAATACATTGGTATTCAGGGGATTCAGTGATAAGCTATTTGCTGAATGCCAATGGATGACACGACACGTACGACAACATGCTGCAGAACATGACAGTCAACAAGAGACTTTAAACTCGAGAGTGAGCAAGGACGAGACGGACTCGGTTTGGTCACGTTGCCATCCTCATCTTTTATAATTGGGGTAAGAGTAAGCTTGAATCGTGTAGATTTACAGGAAAGCGTCGCTTATGCACGTTGCAATACTATGTACGAGTCAGTATTTTCAATTGTGTTAGCCCATGAAAAACAACAATAGATTCAAAAGTTTCTGTTAATACTGTTAATAGGAAAACTCCAAATCGGTTGAGTTATTTTTTCAGTTTGTTTCAATTTTCTGCAATTGGCAGTTAATATAGTTTTTTTCTTTGCTTCGATATTTCCGCCAGCGTATCTTGGAAGTGTGGGCCACTTGGAGCAAAATAATTCAGTTAAGACTAGTTTAAATGATAACGTTGTTGGGTTTCTTTTAAAATATTCTTTAAAAGTTAGATTATTCTTTTATCGAAATCATCTCCCGGTGACGCGGCGTGCAATGCCTTATTTTTGCTATCGAAATGTGACACGAAAGTTATTGCACTTTACTAGCTTATAAATTAGAGTAATAGAAAAGGAAATAATTTAGCAAGATAGTTTTTAGATGACTAGTTTCTGACGCATCGGTCGACATGGGTGCCCTAATCGCGTTACCGTCTTTTTAACTTCTCCATAAGACCACAACACAACCAATTTTATAGCAAACTAAGTGTTTTTATACTGTAAAACACCTCGTTTTATACTTTTTGACGTCGGGTTTGTAAAAGCTCACATTCTTAACAAATGTTTAACATAGCTTAAACTGTTGGAAGGATCTTAGTTACAAACATTTTTCTTATGCTTTACCTGCATGTAAGCAAGCTATATTTACCAATATGATGTAACAAAGGTCATCCTACATTCCCAAAAAGCTCTAACGAATACCACAATTTAATGAAAAAAGTAATATTCATTTTGGCGTCATGCGGATAGTCTACAGCTAAACAAAAGTGAACGAATGTCCAAATATCCGCGATGACGATTGTGGCCGCTTCAAAAGCTATCGAAACAAGGGTCCCGACCAATAGCCTGTGGACGACGACTGAACACTTTCCTTTTCATTCAATTCTTGGTCGAATATACATTTCATTAGGTTGAACACGTATTTTATCCCAGGACACATTGCCAGAGGAAATTTTTGGGGCTCTTCCTGTATACTTTTTGTGTCGACTCGATCTCTCTGTATACAACGAAAACAGCACGGTTCATTCTATTGTATTACCAGGAGCTCGGAAAGCACAAAATATACAGTGAACACAAAGAGCTAATCACGTATTTTGTTTGGCTTTCCTTTTTTCTTTCTTGGCGTTTTGAAATCACGAAAGTTTAAACCTATGTCGTCTTCGGTTCCTCAATAATCTCACGTGCCGTGCATCCGAACGTCACAATGCTTCAGACAGACGGTAGGGGCGCAAACTATTTCCGGAAAGTTATATTTTGGTTTTTCACGCAGCGGGCTGAAATAGCGTTCGCATTCGGTTCGTCGGCTAAAGCCCGATTCACATGCATGGTGCGATTTTTGTTGTGAATTGGCTGTTGCGACGTCAAACACCGCAACTTCCCCATGATTTTTTTTTTGCCGCACGAGTGACGTTGCATTTGCGAAATCGCAAGTAAAATCGTACCATGTGAGTCAGGCTTAACGTGAGTAAAAAACGCGGTTTTTCTAATATAAAACGTCATTCTGCAGATAAAAATAAAGCAACAAAAAGCCTTTTATCCCCCCCCCCAATCTTTTTTTTTTTCCTTTCTCAGGTCAAGTTATGTCAACTTTTCAACGGCCCGCCAGCGCGCTCGCCATTCTTTCAGAAATGCCGACGGTTTCGAAACACAAACATCGGTTTCACGCTGCTTCCCAAAAGACTCCAAAAGAGGCACTCGGACCGCTTTCTAATCGACTTCTTCTCGTGCTCATCACGTGCCTTCGAAAGAAGTCATCTTTCAACCCAGGAGCGCACTACTCCCCGCAACTCGCATTAGGCTCCCATATTTCGTGACCACTCTATCCCAGATTACTGCAGTGTCTGCTGGGCGCTGCCTGATGCCGACGCGATTACTCCACGATGTCCCTGACTACGAGTCCGAGATTCCAGCACCGTTCTCGCGGTGCGCGACTGAGCGGGTGACGAGTTCGTGGCATACGCTCGCCACAGCCGTGGCGCCGCTGAAAAAATGAAGCAACGGCACCACTCGAGCGAGCGGGCAGATGCCGAGCAACTTTCTCCAGCATGATGAATGATGCCGTCGCGGTTCCTCCTTGGCAACGGCGACGACGGCGGTGGCGAAGGACGCGGTTCGGCGACGCGCCCTGCGAGTCCTCCATAAATCACATATTAGGCTGTCTTAGGTGCTATATGAGCGAGAAGTCCGTGAGCACTTTGTTCGACGACGGAAAACTGAGCCGCTACTGCGCTATTTTTTTCTTTGAGACAGCGGAAGTTGATTTTAGATTTCAAATTGGGACCATTCTGTAGTCATTTCGAGCGTTTGTTCAATTTCAGACGAAGTGGCGAAGGCGAGCTGGCAGATTGATTTATGACGTTCTCTCCTTAATACAGCAAATGCCACGATGATTCAGCTTTCCGGGTCTATCAGTTGACGTCGCAAGCTGTGAAGAAAAGAGTAATTGACGTATACATTTCATAGTTGCTTGTGATTTTGAACCTAAAAAACAAAATCGGCGTACTTATTTGAAGGGCCACTCCGCTTGAAAATTAGACCAAAATAAATGACTGGTATCACTTTAGTGGCACAGAGAATGATCACAGCCGAAATATTACGTCGAAGTGAAGCCGCGTATTCCACTAAAACCGATTTTAAATATGTGACCAGCTGCTTTTTAGCGGGCGGCAACCGGGTTAGATTTTAGTCAGGAAACACTGGCGCAGCACCCTCGTGACGTCACGTCGCGGTGATACGGCTGTAGATCAGTGTTGCCATCCTTTAACAGATAGTTTCGGTTTTGCCGTAGACGGCGGGAACCAAACTTTGAGCCGTGATATTTATATAACTACTCGCACTATTGGAAAAAAGTATACCTAGTAATTCACGGACACTGCCTTAGCTGAAAACAATTGTAATCCCAAATTAAATAAAGAAATTATTGACCTGACTCGCTTTTTAAGGCGCTTATAATTTTTTATATACAAATTTGAGTGAGCGGGTATGCCAGTATCTTTTTTTCATATGGTTGAAAGTGTCAAGTGCAAAGAGCATCGCAGCGAGGTGTGTGAAAGTGCCTTATGAATGCGCACTACGGTGGTTCCAATCACTGTACTATCAAGATACATTGAAATATGCGAACAACAGAGCGCGTGGCATTTAGTACATTATGCGCTTCTTGGCGACGGGCCAGCGAAGGTCGCGCATGCGCAGAAAGACCAGGGATACGAGAATCCGTGTCCAACACTGATATTCCTTGACCATCACTCGGTGTGTCAGCGCTTCGACTAGGCGCGCAGTTGCGTGGGGGTCCCGCTGACGCCACACGCTATCTCAGCTCGTGGCTGCGTGCGTGCGCGGCACTCGAACGCACACACGTACTCGGCGACGAGCTGAGATTGTGGCTGCGAGACAAAACCTCCCAAAATTCCTCTATACCGAAAGTAGCGCCATTCCTTGATCCTCCCAAACACTCTCACCCTATAGAAAAATCCTCTGCTTCTACAAAGTTCCCTTTCCCCTACCACTGATTGGCCAGGTGTCCATCCGGTTTCGGTTCGCCACTTCATCATCATCATTATTAAGCCTCGAGGGCCTTTACGGGTGATACACAAGGGGTTAGGGGCTTATTGAAACATTGTTGTATAAAGCCTTATCGAAACAGAAATCAGCAATCAAACAGACATATAAATAATAAACTAAACATCCGCCATTTGTGCCATTTGTGCCCTTCCGTGTCGCGGCCTCGGGTTTTCCGGCGGTGTGCATAAGCACACATACAACTTTGCCGGCCGCCCGTAGAAGCTTTTTTTATTAACATAGCGTATGTAGTGTGTTTTGCTTTTAAAAGCGTGATCGACTGCCGTTGCGACGTGGCATTTCTAATTCACGCGTGTTTACAAAACGCTCATTCATATCATTCAAGGCAGAAACATAAAGGCTACAAGCCGTGATGGTATTTGCTGTCGAACTTTTGGGAAACGAACCAGTGAGCGATACGGAAACTACGGTGTGATTTGCTTCGTTCGCAGAGTAGAGATTACGGCTTCACATACTATAGCAAAAACGTGTGCGCGCTTATCCCCTTCGCTCTCCTGTCTGCTGAAAAGGAAATAAGATTAGGACAATCTGTCTCGCAGTCCACTTATATTGTATGAATGTTTATAAAGCGGAATATTGCATCTGATCTCGAACCGAATGATCCGAGTAGACACACCGCCGAAGTCTTGACAAAACTTGCGTGCCTTCTGCAGACATAAAACAAAAGAAAAACATACTTCGTAGGCAAGACGTACCAGGGACACCGCCAGTTCATATCCTAGCGAAAACTTGAAAACTGCTGCTCAAAATTTCGCAGAAAACACCAATCTAGCAAGAGTTTGCCAGCAGTCGCTTGTCGTGGCAATCGGCGGAAGGAGCAGCCAGAAGGCGCTAGCGTCGAAATGAGAGAGGAGAGACTCGCGGAGAGGAGGAAGAGGGAGAGATGCCCGAGGTAAAGAGGGCCTGGTGCTACTTCAACGCTACTGTCAGTATAGAGGGCTTTACAGGCCCCGGCGCAATGACGCGTCAAGTCAAATCGCGAGCACACCAAGCGATGGTCAAGGCATATCAGAGTTGGGCACGAATCCACGTACCCGTAGCCATAATGCGCACGCGCAACCTTCGCTAACCCGTCACCAGGTTTCCAGCATGCACCGAAAGCCACGCTCTCCGTTGTTCGTCTTTCAGTGTATCTTGATATTACCCGTAACGTCCTTCCATTCCTATTCTTTTCAATGGGCTGTAGCTTCCACTGTATGGCATGTCCCTCTGTAAGGGCTCATGGTTACGTTATAAGTACAGTTTGGGTCGTGTGTGCAAATCCGGAATCAGTTCACAGATGCATAAAAGGTCACCTTAGCTGCTGACTGAAATGAGCAATAATGAAACCATTTTAAAGGCTATTTGGCAAGGTCACTACGAATAAGCACCGAAAATTAGAAAATTTTCCTTCCTACAGAGTTTGCAGTAAATTTTCCCGCACCTATGGTCATTTTAACGCACTCTCGAAATATAAGATACGGCTTATCATCCTACAATGAGACGCTGCAATTTAAAAATCGGTTGTTCAGGTTTAGTGAAAGAGACCGTCGGAGAATGTCGAACCTCCTCACACGTGCTACCATTCCCGAGCAAATATTTGAATGAATATCGTTAAGACCAGAGCTCGGGCTAGCCGGTGAAACATACTTTCAAACGATGAGTACGGCGGCCCACTCAAAAGTCGACCACGAAGTGAGATCCACACCGCGCTGTTTGCTTTTCTGAGTCGTCTTTTCTGTGCGCTGTACTCGTCATTTGTAGAACAGCACATAAAAGATACAAACCTCCAATACTCTGTTTAGCTAATGGTTGACAGCGAACGACGCTGCGATTCAATGGACCCAATCAAGCAGGTCAAAAAGTGCACCGTCATGGCGCTCATGTCATCGTGCCTTTGTGCACTAAAAAAAGGTTCAGTGATTGGTTTATTCGGGGACTGTAAACGCACGAAGGCAATGAGCGCCTTGACGATGCAATTTTCGCGCTGCTCGAGTGGCCCCATCAGATCGTAGCGCACGCCGTGGTCCAACTCAAAAGTAACACGGAACGTAGATTTCTTTCATTCATCCTCAAACTATAAATCTTTCCAGCGTTTATCGCCCGGGCGAAAAAATGCAGAGTCATTGAGCTGTGGACGCATGCGCAGCATCTCATATCCCGCCCAACAGATTAACAGCGCATGCTCAGACGGCGTTCCACAGCCCAGCAGACAAAGATGGCAGCGTGTTAACTACTAGAAAGTCAGAACCACCGCGCAATGGCGGAACAACCGACATCTTGGAACGCAGGAGTCGTCCCATAAGATGACGAACGTCGTAGCGGGGCCAAGGATAGGAGCCGACGAGTCTATTAAAACAGCGTCAAAGGCTCAACGTCTTTGTGCTCGTCACTTTTTTTGTGTGTGGGCGTGTTTTTGTTTTGTTAACCAACCAAACGCCAAAATAAAAAAATAATAAATTGTGGCGTTATTTTTCGTTTGAAGTCCGCCATTGTGCGGGGATTCCACAAGTGCTAACAGAAGGCCGTGTTTCGAAAAGGGGTCCAAAGTCTCGCATTTTACGGCTTCGTACGAAATATTATATCTACGGGGACATGGGCGACGCGAGATGCAAGTGTCACCTGCAAATACAGTGTTCCCCGACAACAATAAACAATTTTCAGTCACTCTGCAACTCTTTTTATATTTTTAAGCGTCGTTGTTATTATAGAATTGTATCTTATCGTTATTACTGCATTCTTCTATATTGAAAGACGAATGTAAGAGGACACCGCGGGGGTGAAATAAATTATCGCACTATCTACATCGGCACAAGGACACTCGGGAAATTATGTTGTTTCTGTTATTTGAGATTGCCAGCACGTAGGCTGGAGAATGCGTAGGCAGCCAGCTCCAACAGCCTTTGTGTATATTTGCGTGGAGCAGTATTAGACGCCAATGAATGTTTCTTATTCTATCTTGAACTGTTGCCTCGTCCCTTTTGATTCATCCTGCTTTAATATTTAATATCTTCGAGCATATTTTTCATCAAAAAGTTTCATAAAAACAATTTTTTTTAATTTTTGTTCCTTATTTTGTTTGTGTAAACTGTCTTGATTATATCAAACATTAGCTGGATGCGTACATCATCAACTTGTCAAATAACAACTAGAGCCGCGTACGCTTTTTCTCGCGGGAAGTTCTTATTTCTGGATTCGTGTGCGATGATTGATAACAGTCGGTGATTTAATTTCATCTGTCACAGATTGATATGCCCCACATGGTTCCTCGCGATGGCGTGTGGTTAATGACGAAAAAACATAATAACGTATTTTATCCATTATCTAGTAAATTTACAAAACAAGAAGATGAGAGTTAATTCGGAAAAAAATATTGAGGGAGAGGAAAAGAGGAGAGCACGTGGTAATGCCAGAGCAGCGAGCTCTGATTGCAAGTTTTAGCGGGCATACGTAGAGGCTAGCTTCTTTGTTTCTACCCACCATCTTCCTCCAATCAATGCGAACAAGAGCATCGCCTGCCCCTCGCGCAGTGTTTCGCGTTCAAGCGCCTGACGCCGGTGTTCAGCATTATAGCATGCTCTAACAGCAAGTAGAGAAAAATACAGCTAGCCTCTGCGCCCACACAACAATGTAGCGGCATGAGCATTCCATTTGCATTCACACTCACTCTATCCCTGTTTGTGCGGAGCGCGAGGAAGAAGCTATCTTACTCGAATACCTGCACAACAGCACTGCTAGTATGGTGTATGCACCGCGGTAAGGACACAAACTTGCTGACAAAAGCACTGGGGGCGCCACTTTCATCCTCGAAGTCTGAGCTTGACAAGCAATCAAGCCGTCAGTCACCTTAAGTGCAATTTCTTTTTCAATGGCAACATTGACTGGGCAGTAGCGTTGCGCCGCCGGGCTCTAGGCACTGGCTGAATATCGACACGACTCGTATAAGAAGCGAGCCCATTTCCTTCCCATTGAATTTCGAGAGAAAAAAAAATCTAATTCGATGCCCACTTTATTCCTTCCACCACTGCCGCCACTCCATTCCCTTTCTATTCCGGGGTCGAGGGAATACCGAACGATTTTGAGGTTATTCCACCTCTCGAGTGGCAACTCCCCAGCACTGCTACTCAATAATCCTTCCAATAAAAGCCCTGCTTTTTTGTTGTTCAATGCGGCCTCATCTCCTCATATTTACCAGTCTCTCTGTATGCGATACTAGTTAATCTCACTGAATCGTCATTGCGCGAAATGAAGAAGAGAAAATAGAGCCACTGCTTTCCCCCCACCAAAAGGCTCGTAGATTCGCAGAGTGAGGGAAACTGTTATTAAAAACCTTCTGTTTGTCGTTTGTCAACTTGGGCCGTAATTATGAGGACAATCTACTCGATTGCCTCCGGAATGAAGGCCCGCGGAAACGGATGCATCGAGGCTACGCCTGGTAGTAATGAGAGTTTTGCTTGACGCCCAGGCGGCGGGATGCCGCCAGCATGCTAGTCTAGCACTTGCAGCTTTGAAGTCTGCCGCCGTATGAGAGAGGGAGGGGGGGGGCGGTGCAAAAGCTTAGTTGGTCGCTTCCGTGATGAACGGATGGACGGCACGACGCTCTTAATCTCTCACAGTGATGATGAAACTTTATCATCGAAAACAACACAAGTTGTTTGGTCGCGTTTGTATCGCCAGTCGGCGAACGTTGGACGCAGACTGCGAAATTGCTCGCGTTGTATCGCCAGTCTGCGAACGTTGGTCTAATAACGTAGTCTCGGCACCGCTCGCCAATTACGACGCCCTGGGGCGACAAAGATCACTAGAGGGAGAAGCTATTAAAAATATGTTAAGCTCCTCCTTTTTTAATTAACACGTTCAACTTGGGAAGAGTTCTGACGCTTCGCGTGATTGGTGGTGGCTCAAATTGTAGTTTGCCAAAAGATGAAGTGCTTAGCAAACCTGGAGAAATATTCACGTGACGCAAAAGGAAATGTCTACAAAGTGGAGTAATTTTGGGAACAACCCTGTCAAGTAGAGATTGCTACAATGAAACAGAACTTTTACCAATATTCAGAACTGGTTTCGCATAATTGTTTTAAGCATATATGAAACATACTTCCTTTTAAAGTGTAATGCCTTTCGTCTCGTCCTACCGCGACATTTATTCTTGCTGCAAAAATGTTTTCTCTTTTGAAACATATTCAAACGTGCTCGTGTGCAACGGGTCCTCCTGTGGTTTCTTGCTCAACAAACCAGTGCATTTTTTTACAAATGCCATTTGAAAGAATAAGCGAGAAGACTTTCGCTTTAGAGATGATTCACATATAAGTTTAATATAGTTAATGATTTAATTATATCTCCGAAGACGCTATAAATTGGGTACTAGTATTACGGCGGCATTGGTTCTCCTCTCGTCAGATACCAAGCTTCATTCATAATTTTGCTTCAGTGATTATATGTATAGAGCGCCACTACAGCTTTAGGGTCGAATTCGCGATCGCAATGAATTAGCGTTGTCCGGATTTCGAGCCTCGTCTCATTTGGCCTCTAGCGTTCCCTTCTTTGTCCAAGGCTGGATTATGACAGCCTAGTGAGACCTCAATTTACGTAGTTTCGGTATTAATATAGATCTGAGTATAACTCTTGCGGCAAATTTTGTCAATAATACATAGAAACGTCTGTGCTCCGCAACCTTCAAGAGAGGCAAAGAACGCATACATTTTTGGGGAGGATTTCAGAATTTTCGTTTGTTTCATTGTAGAGTGCGGTTCGACAAGAACGGCATACTTCATTGTGCTCAACACAAATACTGTATATTTATGAAGGCTCTGATACCTTTTTGTCTATTGTTGTTTTTATTATGTTGGTTAGTCTTTGTCTTCCTAAATTCTGAAATCAGCATTACTTCTGACAATATGCTTCCAATTAGCATTCGCGTTTGAAAGCCAAATATCTCGTCTTCCTGACCGTGGTATATCGTGTACATGAAGGGGTGCTTCACTGCAAGCTGGCTTCGCCGCAACAACATTAATGGTAAGGGAAAGCCTACTTTGGGAACGCGGGTTTCGAATTTGATTGACTGCAAAATAGAATATGGCTTTATAAGAGAACGGAAGGTGAACCCCTCTTTCCTGATATTCTTTAACAAATTTGTAACAAATTTATCTTTGGCCGATCAAATGCGAGTCACTTTGCTTTTTACTGGTGACGGTTCGAATACCTGCAAATTATTGAAATAAAAGTTATAGTTACGTAGTTTTAAACGTTTAAAGTTTCCCAACCCGTAGCAAAATTTTCCTATACATTTATACTTGCGATGTTGCTTCTTTGTATTTAGGTTCCTCCTCAATATAGGTATTCTTGTCTGGCTTCAAGATTGGATGTTCCACGGGCTGTACTGAACGTAAAGCTTCAAGGCGCATTTTAGATACGGTTGATGCCCGATGATAAAGTAAAGTTTGTAATTCCAGTAGAATAATAAAATAGATTTGTTTAATTTCTGGCACGCAATTTGTATGCAAAACATAAAAAAAAATTTAAAGTTAGCCAGTGAAAAGTGTTTAATTAATTTTATTGTGAGTTGTCAGTATAACAAAAAATATGTTTATGAAAGTTAAATATTTCTATATATTACAAAGCTCTACTGAGACACCAAACGCTGTGTATACTGTTTTGACCAAAGTCTAAAAATAGAGTTTAGAAAAAAATACTAGACAAAAATTCTTCGGTATAACCTCACTGTCGGCTGCAGGATCAGAATAGAAACGAAACAAATAAAAAATATAAATATCTAAAATTGATTAATTATTACCTAGAATATCTGCCTCATGTAGTGCTTTCCAACTGAAGATTTCTTCCTCACAAAAAAACCCGAGATTCGTAAAAATAATTGATCTTTTACCTGGTCTCGGGTTTTACTTGCTGTCAAGTTAATTCACCAGTTCGCCTGCTTATTCTTACTGTTTAGTGAAGATATGTTGTCCTGTCCGTCGTCTAAATATGCTAAAGGAGTTTATAGAAGTCAGAAAAACTAAATTTGTGTCCACGCTATTCAGTGGAAAAGGTTTGCGGTCTAGAGTCTGTCATACCGAAGCTATAGACACTTTGCAGCAGCCGCGCATCAGACGCCGCCATAAACGACCTTCATTTTTGTTTTCTTATTTTGATCACTTCGCTTCATCATTACCACAGCTGGACAAGTCATCGCCATTTCAGATTCGATTGTGCCCTTCTCCCCAGCACTGGCCTTCGTGGAGGCTCGTCAAAGCCAACTTCAGTGGCTTGGTATCTCGGCAAGACAGGAGAAGGTCAACAATGGCTGATGTAATCAGGCGCTAATGCAAAACGTCTAGAAATGTTTTCTTTCTTTTTTATGGGGCGTTTTTATTTTGATTTCCGGAACTCAAGGTATGCGGGAAAACATCGTTTTGCTCCCTCATCACCACCGGAGGAAGCTAAGGTTTAAATCTCGACTGTATATCTACCATTCATGTTTTGAGTTTTCTATAATCTTTTTACAATTCCTCTATTGTAGTGCCTTGGTTTTTATTTTTTCTTCATTCCGCATATTGGATATGTTATTTGCGTGTCTGGGGACGAGGATATGAGAAATAATGGCTAGAGTCACTGTCAAATTAAGAAACGCATGGCGTGGCGAGTTTACAGCATATCATTATCACTTGGTAGCCAATGAGATTGCAGCATTAGTTGATAAAAGGTCGAAGAGCCAATCGCGAAGCAAGAGGCGTGAATTATCACAATGAGCCACGCCCTTCGTTTCTTTAAGCCGTCAATGACTATACGAGGAAAAAAGTGTGGAAAGTTGCGTGCCTCAGAAAAGAGCAGAATGCGTGGTGCGACTCTTATACACCTTTTTCGTTTAGTCTCGCACCCAGCCACGTTGTCCCCATAACCGGTATGCGTTCCGAAAAGAAATAAAAAAAGCAAGAGATTACAACCCCGAACAAGTGAAAAAAAGTATAGAAGGGTAATAACAAGAACGACTGACGGTTGCAATTAAAATGTTTACACATTCTGCTGTCGAGGCGAGAAGAAAGCGATGTTTTCGCGCATAGCGGAAGTTCCAGAATTAAAGATGGCGGCGCCCACGTAGAAAAGGTGTATACAGGCTGTCCCAAAAATATTTACACTGTTCTTTTTTGTGTGTTTTTTTACCGGAAAAATACGCAATGCATTGCCAAATGCTCATTATCAGCCCAAATGAAGCGCTAGAGGTTCGAAACAGATGTCAACGTTTTAACACTAACTGTTATCTTGTTCAAAAGATATAAGTGAATTTTTAAAATTTTTAATGGGAAAATGGCGCCCATTTTCGGCCTTTTCGGTAACTGGCGCCATAGAGCTCCATGTATTAGAGAGCTTTCTCAGCCACCATTTTCCCATTAAAATTTTCAAAAAATCACCTTTAACTTTTAAATAAGATAACGGTTTGTGCTGAAACATTGGCATTTGGGTTTGACCTCTATGGCTACGTTTGGGCGAAAAATCACCGTTCTGCGATGCGTAGTTTATTTTTGCATAAAAAAAGGCCCGTGTTTTTTTTTTGTTTTTTTTAGGCAGTTTGCAGATAACGCGAAGTTGTCAGAGTGTCTCACGATGACTCGATATGCACGTGCCCGCTGCGGGGACTAACGTTGCTTTGGGGTAGTACTTTCGTCAATATTTTAAGTCTCGGTTTGTGTATCTCGGCCTCCTTGCGGTCTAAATTTTGACAGATTTTCGCGGAGCAGAATTTTGTTGTCTGAATTTTAACAGCCACTATGACGTACTTTAAGGACGAGTTATGAATTTGGTTGGTATATTTTAAGTAAGGCGAACGTTTCGAAAGGCAATTAGTGTATTTTAGCCAATTGAATTGTTAATTATCCATTAATACTCGTAACCTGAGGTCCGCCGTTGATGATAATGTTATACCGGAGGACTTGTTGTCTATATGAAGTTCCCGTATTTCTTTATATTTTATTGCACTCTTAGGTGAAAAATCTCTGTATAGAAAATAAAAGCACCCGGACGAAACTCTCATATACAATGTGTTAAAAAGCCCCTGAAAAGAAGAAAACTTTTTTTGACAGACTGGCTGAGACACGCGTGTCAAAAAATAAATTTTAGGTGAAAAAAAAATTTAGAGCAATATTGGCGGCGAGAGGTTTATTTGAAATTCTGCACGCAAATTCCATGATGTCACGGAATGGTCATTCGCTCAATGAGATGGTAATTCACTCTTTCCACCTGAGCTTGAGGGCGAAGCCGATCCACTTCTCCTCCACGCGCCCGAAATGCCGAGAGAGAAAACAAGTGAAAAGGAGGCGACTACTGACTAAACCGCGTCTCGCGCCGTCTTTATTGCTCTAAAAAATGTTTTTCGCGTAAAATTACTTTTTGGACATGCCTGTCTCAGTCAGACTGTTAGAAAAATAAGAAATCGTTTCAGGGGCATTTCAAGCCTCCAGGCTGTGAGGGACTGTGAGTATTTAGTGAAAATATTAGGTGTAGTCGTACCGCCGTCGAACGTTTAAGATTGTATTCTTGCCAATGTTGAATCGAAATACGTTTTTTAATGTAAAATATTATGAGAAAACGTAACTGATGAAACTCTATATTGCCAAAAATTGCAATGTGGCTAGTTTTTTCGATCTCATCTTAGAGCGATTTTGGGTCATAATGTTTCATTTTTAAAGTATTTCTTTTATCTTGAATGCAACTTTCAGTAAGTTTGGTGCTGTATGCTATAATGCGTACGTAAGGAAGGCAATTTAAGCTCGGAAGTTCTGTTTGCGATTAAAATTAAAGTCTCCATATTAAAGATTTCGTAACGTTTTGCGTTTAATCTTTGGGTTCGGTATGCCGACAAAGAGATTTAAAAAAAATAAGTTTGTGAATTTTATTGGAAGAACTTAAGCCTGATTCACATGGTGCGAATTTTTCGCGATCTCGCAGCTGCGGCGTTGAGCTCCTCAGACTCCGCCATTCTTTTTTGCCACACGAGCGTCGTCAAAACTACGAAATCGCAAGTAAAATCGCACCATGTGAATAAGGCTTTAGTTTGAAAGCTTGAGACTTAAGTAACTGCGTAGGAGACAAAGATTACTCACACTTAAAAAAAATGTATACAAATAAGTTTAAATGAGTGCGCACAATTAATGGCCCGTGATTTATCTGACTGAGCCAGATTTAAAATGTCTTTCCGTTCTGGAGAGCGGACGATAAAATTCCGGATATACGGGAGGAAGCGATTTGGCAGGTCACGCTTTTTCACTCTTATCGCCCGGTCTTCGCGAATAATCTGGCGTTAGTTAGAAGCAGAGGGATCGCAGATTTATATCTTGCAATGGTTATTCTTGACAATTTCTCTGGCTATGTATCCTCAAACCAGATAGAAAGCAAAAAACTAAATACTGGAAGCACGCGCAGCGGTATTACGAACAAAATTACCTAATGGTCGACGTAATTTCTAATGTTCCAGATAAGTTCTAATTAATTAATAAGCTTAAGAGATAATTGTTGCCAAGTTCAAACAGTGTGTACAGGAGTGAAACAAAGGAGACGGGTGCAGTCAGACGGTAAACTAACTCAAGCTAAACGCCAAGCATGTATGACAGAAATCTTACGAAGCTAGCTGAGCGACTAACAATCATGAAAGAGCTTAGAGAGTTATACAGGCCTCAAAAGAAAACAAAGATTTCCTCAGCTGATATAAATGGCATTAGTTGTAACAAATGGATCATGTAGTATAAGCGAATAAATATTTTAAAAATCCGGACGTTTTTTTTTTGCGTTGGATTAGCGGATGGAAACAATTTCGTTATGAAACATTGTCATCGCTTCTCGTTTTGCGTTATTTATTTATTTATTTAGTCATTCACTCTTAATTAGTCCTTTGATCATTTAGGTTTTTCTTTTCTCTAAAATGTTGGTGCTCTCTTCAGTAGCATGATATGATTCGACTTGATTAAAAAGCCTGATTAAAAAGCCGTATTATCACAATTGGTACCGAAGTGTTTTCTTTTACTGCAAATTATATATTACCCCAGAAACAATAAACGTTCCCAGCCTTTGACCGATTCAACGAACGCTTTCGTTACCTCAACCGTTTTTGTAACTTTGAACATGGTGCGACCTTCTCAGTGAATAGGGGTTAGTACTAATACCTCCTACATATGAAGCAAATGAATAGTATATCAACTATTTTGTTAATGCGTTCGCTACGAAGGTAAGAGTTCTGTCCGAGCACAAGAAAAACGGAAACGGCTTAACCTAATTCCGCCAGAACTCAACAACATTCTCAGTTATTTCCCTGTTCCGAGGACTCAAATGAAATATTTTCGTGCTCCTAAATAATAAAGTCCACCGGTCAATCAAGTTTTATCTGCTTTGTTATGACAATAATTAATCGAAACGTAGCATGAAACTGTACGCCTACATAGGGACAAAATGCGTAGTTTCAGAGAGTTAAGCTGCCGTCTCTAGAATATTTTTTGTCCTCTAAGAAATGTATTCCTTCTCTGTATTTCTTTAACGCTCTCATAAATTTGTGAGTTTGATCGTGCTTGACAAGGGCGGATTTAGTGACCTCCAAAACGTGCCGCTTCATACAATCGATGTCATGGAAGTTTTCAATGGTGCCAAAATTAGATGCAGGGCCGATCGCCAAAGAGCGAAGTTGGGGTCTCAAGTTTGACACTTGCTTTTGGTGCCACTATAATTGGAAGCAGGAAAAGTGATCCGGAAGAGGCTGCTAGATTAAATTTCCCGAGTGAAACGGAAGTGGTGCGCTTCGTTTCGGCGGAGTCACGTAATGTTTTTTTTATGTTTACTACTTTTTTGCTGTTATCGAACTGCCATGAGGGAATTTAGAACTTTGAAACTGCCTGCGGTTATTTGAAGATTGCTGTGAATATTCGTTATTATTACGCCGGACATTCTGACATAAAAAGAAATACCCCGAAGACACTACAGAGTGCGTATGAGAATTTCATCTCGTAAGATTCTTGCCCCCTGTGATGTATTAAACTTCTAAGAAGAAAAGAGCAGACTTTTTTACTTTTTTATTGAAGCTGATTTAGAATGAAACAAAATTTTTGAAGCGGCGAAGTAACTACGTGGGTTGAAATTACCCACAATTTGCGCAAGTTAATCAAATGCATTTTTCTACTTCTGAGCTGCAGTATGTTAAAAAAAAAAGCTCCATGTTTTCGACAAAAACAATTGGAGAAAAACTCGCCATTAAATGTTTTGTCTATTCGGATTTATCTCCAAAACCCAGAATTCAAAACAAGAAAATAAATAACAAAAAATGCGTTGTTTCAAATAAACTTTCTAAGAGCACAAGTCAGTGGTCCTGAGGAGAAGCAGCATCAGTTTTCTTGGAAATATTAAACTAATGACAAAAGGGGTTTGCCTTTTAGCTCGTCAAGTTTCCTTCAGAGCAACGGGTCATGGTATAACATTTTAGACAAAACCCCGAGACTGGAAAGAAAAGAAGGACAACACAACACAAAGTCTCAAAAATTTAGACTTCGTGTTTTGTTGTCTCTCCTTTCCCCCAGTTTCGGGGTTTTGTCTATAATGTTAAACCATCACCAGCTTGTTTGCGCCCTAACTTTTGTGGGTCATGGTGCCCGGAGTTTATTTATTTTGTTTTTGAATTCTTAAAAATTGTTGACGCAGTACAATAAGTTAGTAACTTCAGAGAATTTGAGAATCTAACAAAACTAAACTCTGACAAACCCCGATGTTTCAGCGAAAAATACACTCCGAAAGACACACTCAAAATTTCACCAGAAATAAACTCCGAAAACATGGATTCCTAGGTACAAAGTACTGAATGAGGGGCTGGACTTTGCTCTGCAGAAAAGTAATATCTTTTATAATTTAAGTAGGTTTCGATGTTCATGCGTTTTTACCAGATAGATATCTCACAAAGAACACAAATGTTAAAACAAATTACGTATTTCTATTTTAATATAACGTCACCCCTGTATTCATAAGTATTACTAGAAACAAAATAATCGTTTGAAACCTCTTGGTGACATTAATTTCACTAATACTTTGTTGTTTTTGTTGTTTTTTGTTAGAACACACGATGTTTTTGAGTTGAGAGCAGATACTAGCAAACAAAAATGTTTCAACAAATCTGGAATTCTGGAGATGTACATGTTTTAAGCCAAAACTTTAAACTCACAAAACAAAGTATGTTTCAACAGTTTGTTATCAAAACGAACAAACTGATATTATGTTAATTCAAATTGACCATGCCCCGGGGTATTTGCTCGCTAACTCACATGGCATGCCAAGTGCGAGAGATCTTTTCAAATTAACGTTTTTCGCATCGAAGATGTATAATCATGTCTCTAATATTAGATAATGTGCAAACATTGCGTTACACGTCAAGCTTAGGAAATATGAAGAAACGTACACAAGCAATGTATCGAAACTGTATTTTTGTCACCGTTTTTTTTTTCTATGAAGTTGTATACCCTTGGGTGCCAACTGAAAGTGACGGCTTTGCCTTCGTCATTATAGTACATTTCTTAACATAGCTCATTCACACAGGATTGTTTGTTTATGTATTTTTAAGCTACGTTATATGTAGGGTTCTGCGTTTTGTGAGCTTATTTATTGCCAAGCGTTTCGAGTTTATCGGAGTTTGTTAGTAATAAATTATCATTTTTCCCATATTCGAAGTTTAATTTTTTGTTTGTTTTTGTACCCAATTTTGAATATTTAAATATATAGACAAATTACCTGAACACAAACTTGCCCTAAATTATTAAGAACTCACCTGCCCACAATTTTTTACGATAGGGTTAAACATAAAGGAGAGAACACAGGCAGTACACCTTATATAGGATTTATTCAGCTCTATTGGACATTCGCGGCCTTGACATTGGTAATACTAAATGTCCCACAACAAAACTTGCAACCAAGTGTTGGTTTAATAAATGTCGATACTTTAAAATAACTGAAGTCCTTGACGTTGTTATTGGAATGTTCGTTTTCTTCCCATTCGATTCCACCGCTCTACCCTCCTCATGCGCGGGGTGGAGTGGTGAGTTAGACCTTTTGCTGCCCCCTTCTGTCCTATGATCCTAGCTTCCCCCGTTACGAAAACACAATCCTGCCTTCCTCTAAAAAGTTCAAACTGAAAACCAGAGGAGTGGCTTTAATTGTGACCCAAAATTACAATGACCCATTGTCCTGAACAAAACAGAACGAGATATTTGCTGAGCGCCCTCTTGTCAATAGTCATAGATTTTAAAAGAAATTGAAGTGGCCTTTCCTCTGGAACACTACTCCTGTACTCTGACGAAGCTTATTTGTATAATACTGTGTTTTTTTTTGTTTTGTTTATCCATCTTAACGTCGAAATTTTGAGATGTTCGTATAAATCCGAATCGACGAAAATTGTAGTAACAGGTGCGATTTATTATTTTTGTTTGTGTGTCTGTGTGTGTGGGGGGGGGGGGGGAGGTTTACCGGGTTTACTCGGCAAACACGAAATACTACTTATAAGTCACCGAAACATTCCTACCTAAAATTTTGCGAGCAAGGCGTATGCGGACGTATGCTTCCGTAACATAACGCAACGTAAGCAAATGGTGCTTTGTTAACCGGGATTTAGAACTCCCGCATCGCCCAAAGGGCGCTGCGAAAAGGGGCTTGTCAGGGCTTGTTTTGGGTAGTACAAACTGTCACGCATGTCGAAACGCGCCTGCTCTGGTACGGAAAACAAAATCACAAGCTAAGTTTAAAAAAAATCAAACGTTTTTGAAGCACAGTTTAAAACTAAGACGATAAGAGCGTGATCCAAGCATTGATCTCTACGTCTTTTCGCAGGATCGCGTTTGCCCGCTCTGCGAATGCGGCCACAGGCGGCCGTCTTTTCGGTAAAGTTGTATTACCTCTAACCACATCATAGTAATATGGTGGCGCACTCTACCGCCCGTTAGATACGGTACAGCTGGTGCAGCCACTATCATCCATTCATGGCAGGCAGCGTTGTGGCAGTTGTGGTGGCAGGCTGCCATAAAAATAGCCGTGGGTGATATTTCGTGCTTGATTGAAATTGTTCGACGAAACATATTGTTGAAACCCGACGTGAAAGGTAGCCCAATCTTTGAGGACCCGGCGAAAGTTTTACGAAATCGCAGCACCGGTGAAAAGCAGCACAGTTCGCATCGAAGGCGGATTTGGGCGATGGCAGGGCGCACTCAGGCTTTTGCGTATCTCCGTCTCCTTTTATGCCTTATAGCACAAGTACGCGTTCGGCAAAGGGGCCCCCGTCATCGCGGGGCCGTGAACATCTGCTGGCACGCCTGTGGACCACTGCTGGCTACACAAGACACCAGCTGACACACAGCTGATTTCGCACGGCACTGACGACACCCTGTCTGCACTCTCTCGGTCGAGCGGAGGACGCTCTGGGCCTCTGGCTTTGACCAGTATGATCGGGAGAAGACATCAATTCACTTCGTTTGAATGCATTTTATTTAGAACGTCGCAGGCGAATATATGCTACTAAAAATATATAAATCACTCACGGGCACATCGGCACATAAGTTTGTGGAGAGACCCTGGTGAATATATACACTGGCGAGAATTTCCCAAATTATTGCGAGCACATCCACGGTGTCTCTTGATCCGTAGCCAAGCTTTCGGGAGCACAAGACTTCACCACCAACGAAATCACACCACCACCTGTCAACAATAGACTACTTCCATAAATCCCTGCGAGCAACACTGCGTGCGTTGCACTCTGGGAACTAGTGGCCAGGGAGGAGAGCGGCATGGTTTCGGTTTCGATCGACACGTCGAGATCGACACAGATCGTGGATTCTAAACAGCCGTTATCTAATTATTTCTGGTCCCGAGCGCATCCTTTTGGATCTCTAAACTAACCTAAATGGCCAGACCTCGAAGCTTCAGCACAGGTCCGAACCATACGTAAAGCTTGTGTTGACACATGCTTGTTTATTTTTGTACTGGGGCCTCCTGTTAGCTTTTCGAGATAAGTGGACGAGCCAGTGCTGGGAATCTCAACGCTGCGAAGCTCGGGGATCTTGCTTGTGTACGAGTCAACACGCTGTAACAACCAATAAGTTCGCGTACACCGAACTCGCAACTTTACATTAGTGTTGCTGGTCAGCAAGCTTGTTACTTGCTTTATACGTCCATTGACGAAATTACCCTTTTTCAATTACTGTTTTTTTTAGTACGCCCGAGTATGCAAGGTAAAACTGGAAGACACCGTTGAAAAGCTAAAATCGTACACTTCTTATCCCTTTATAGCTGTACTGACAAGCAGCACTGCACGAAGTAAAGTCCCTACAGCCTTGGATTCGACTAATTCAATATCGCATGAAGTTGTCCTGCAATCATTTAGGCATATTCACACATACAAACAGTTTTGAAGAAATCAACAGTCAGGCACTTAGGTGAAGAATGTCGTATAGTTCGACGGACAGCACGTATATCATAAATGCCGTGAACCCCTGTGGGGTGCGCCAAATGAACTAAATAATTCCAAGCACATTTCGCGGTTGCTAATAGCCGTAAGATTTGTTATATGTTTGCTTTCTTCCTGACTGGGTATGCCGAGATAATTTCAGAACCACCGTTCAGACACAGATATTGGGCGTCAGTAAAGGCTCGACCAAAAAAGGCTTCGCGAGGAGTAGGGGACGCTTGTTAGGGACTCCGTCGTAGCTAGCCGATCTCGGCGTTTGCGAAAACTTAACCTCCAATTGGCATAAACGTTTAGTGGGATATATATGATGACACGAGGAGGACTTCATAGTAACTTTTGTGCAGTAGTGAGTGCGAAGTTATTGCTTTTCCTTAAAAGTTCATGCGCCAACGTTGGGCTCAACTGTGAGTATATCCTGTGAGGTTGCGGCTTGTTTTTCGTTCAATGAAGGAACACGAAGCGGACGTTAGGCAGACAAAATATGTGTAGGGCTCAAAGTGACCAAATTTCAGTTGTTGTTCAGTGGCACTAGACAAGTAATATTGAAAGTGAGCTCTAAGATACAATCGTGGGGTGAGGGGACTAAGTCACGTCTTAATACGTTTGCATACGCAGGCACAATATCCGGTATGTCGGGAACCAAGAAAAGTGCTCCGGTCTTCCTTCTATGTCGCTCGAAAATGCTTAGAGTATTGAACATTCGTGGGACGTCGGACAATCGAAAACGCAAGCAGCGCGTTCGGTCACAGCGTGATAGCATAAATTGAAGCTCCTCAATCGAAACCGAAACTGAGTGGCCAACAAGTTCCCAGAGTGCACTGCGTTGTAATTTGCCACAATGGGACGCTTCGAGTTTTGGAAGAAGTCTATTGTCAAAATGCGGATAGGCCCATTTCAGGTACGGCGTCTCCTTTCGATGTGAGCTGCGATGCTTTCCCCCGGTGCTGCGCTTTCGTAAAACATTCGAAGGCTCCTCAAAGATGGGTCTACCGTTCACGCCGAATTTCAAGAATCTCCTTCAACGATGAACTTCAATCAAGCACGAAATATCACCCACGGTACAGTGCACTAGACCCACGGCTATTTTTATGGCGGCCCGCTGCCACAGCGCTATCCACCATATTACTATGATGGCTAGAGATAATATAACTCTATCGAAAAATGGCCGACCATGGCCGCATTTCCGTCCATAGGCGAAGCTAGTCAAACTCGATCCAACAAATAGACATAAAGATCAATGGAGCCAAGAGACGCGGCGTTTCACGCCTTTAACATTTAAATATAAAAAAAAGCACCGCGACGCCAGATATTCTGACGTCACCACCCAGAGAGTAAGAGGCGCGTACACCAGTGGTGGTGGTATGAATCTGGCACATTCAATTCCTTGCGGCGTTGAATCTAGCCGATTTTGGACGTCCAAAGCTGTTTTTTCGTTCTTCTGCACCACATTGATAGAAAAAAGAACTCAGCCAAAATGCCATAACTAGTGCGAGGCCCGATCAGGTGAGCTTGTACTCCCCAAAATGAGGGCGCCGCAGTTTGTTCCATGCTTCAGCGCAGGAGGCATATACTCAGGACAGTGGTTAACACTTATAAAAATAGCTACGTTCTTTCTTCACAATAAGATAAGAAAGGTTTTCATTCTTTAGAAAAAACCTACATATGCTTTTTTTGTCGTTATTATTATTACTTTTACAATGTAAAGCAGCCAAATCGCCTCTCTATATACTAAAACGTTTCACATTCCTCGTTGTTTTCCGGTAAAATAAGGTATGTCCAAACCCTCTATCTTTATTTCGGGTATGTCAGCAACATCTAACCTCAGGGATCAAGGGGTGCCCGAACTCGAACTCTCCTTTGCTTCCTAAACTAACAATAAAAGTAAGCATTTAATTCTTGGGTGTTTTGCATTTTGTAACTATCAAAATCACTAATACGACACTCAGTTATTTTATAATCTTGCTACTGTAAATGTTGCTTACGATTACCCCCTCAGCCATCAAGGAGGCGTGACACTACATAAGAAGCAAGGATCAAAGTCCATACTAGTAGTATGATGCCAGGAACGGGTCTGCAACTGGTTTGTTTACCGCATCCCTAAGAATGTTTCCTCGATTTTCCTCTGATGATGTCGAAGAAGTGTCATGTCGCCAGCAGCGATCATGGCCGTGTAGCAGCAACGGGGATGGATGTGGCAGCTGCCTGTTCTCCTGCAGGTTGATCTCCAGCCTGACAGTCCAAGGAAGCTTCATCAGCAAAGAACTGGTGCTCCGCGACGGCAGCGCCACTCAAGTTCGCTCGTACGTTTTGCCCAGTGTTCTACTAACTACAGCCTGGATTCTGTGACGTCATGTGTTGCTTCTTCGGGACCACGTTTTATATATGAGTGGAACAGGACGCTAAACACACCAGTCGAAGACTGGTTCTAGGCGTGACGACCTTGGTACCATGCTGTGAGGACCGTGGTACCACCGGTAGGACATTGTAACCTCGAGCTGCGCGCAAAAGATCGAGATCCGATGATTGACACATGGTCGCTTGTGAATCGTCAAACTGGGATTGAATAGATTTCAAATACAGATACGGGATCAGCCGCGGTCACAAACCAAGAAACCCGTAAACCTTTTCCCGAAAAGGTTTCAGCACGCCTGACCCAAATCAACATGAGGTGCTATCAAGAAAACAAAAACCTGTTTGTTTGTTTTTTATCCCGCACAAATAAACTACGGATCGTAGAAGCTCCTTGTAAATATTACTTTAGCTGTGGTGATTGAATGCGAAAGTTTGAGAATATGACGTTGCCTGGATAACAAGGGAATACAGGAAGACAAAGTGTATACCTAGGTCGACGTCTACTTAGGCTTAATATTCGTCAAAGTGAAATATGGTTTTGCGGGTGCCCGTTGCTTTTATTTTAGGAAAGGCAATTTGTCACAAAAAGTCAACCTTCTTTTTTGTCTTTATGACAAGTTGCTTTCACTCATATAAATTGCACAGATGCTCAGAACGCCATTTCTTGGTTTGTCGAATATTTTAGGTCAGGGTAGACATCAGCTCATAAAAACAGTTTATTTTTCAGTATTATTTTTAAACCCCGTAACTTCATGTTCTCATACATTTAAATTCTATCAACACTGCTACATTTTCATTCACACGCAGCTTCAACATTTGGAGATTTATAAATCATTTGTGTGGGGAAAAAAATCAGGATGTAATATTTTTTTATTCGACTCTAGTATAATCTTAAAAAACTCAGTTCTAGTCGCTCTTGGGAAAGACATGGTAGTGAAGACTTTGAGTGTATCCGAAATCACCAGCATTCTTTTCTAAACTTAACGAATGAAATGAGTTCGAGCTCATGAGAAGGTAGCGTTGTCGATGAAGCGAAGAACTCCGCAGCCAAAAACGCTCTTAAAAGTGCACTAGTTTCTTTTTTTAAATTTAGGTTTTATATTGTCGAAGAAAAAAAGCAGAACTATAGCAACGGTAGTAAAATAAGTGGGCCTGTTGAATGAGGAGCTGATAAAAGTTGATGAAACACATAGGCGCAGATGCCCACCGCTTTTAGAAATCGGCTTCAGCTCGATTCCTTTTTGATTGAACGTATCTTGTGTAACTCAAATCAGTCTTACTGCAAAAATCAACTGGGCCTCGCTGAACGCTCAATTTTCACCCAAAATGCACCACTAGTGGCTTGGATCAGATGTAAAAGTTTACGAGCTAACCTTAATGTTATTTAAAATATGTAAGTTATTTTCTAAGCGTTTCCACTGTAAAATCGAACCCTTTTCAGCTAGGTGACTGCATTTATCTCCATGTCTTCGCGGGCTTTCCCAACTACTATATTCTCCTATTTAAAAAAAACAAAAACGCTCGTAACTTTTGAAGGATATGACGATGAATATTGAAACTGTAGCATTTTTTTTAAAAACAAGCACTATATTTGAGCGAATCCTAAGTGTTCGGAAAAGCGTAGTTTCTTTTCCCAAATTAAAAAGAAAAACTGTCACAGCGAGAGGGGGGTCGCCTGTATAGAAGTCTTTACGTTGTCTTACCCCAGCCGCGTCGTTTCTATAATAAAGTTTAACTCGGATCAGCTAGATGTCGTAACGGACAGGAATGGAATGTTTGTCAAGTTTGGCGAAAGTTCGTGCCTAAAAAAGCCAGAATTGAAGGAAGGTCAAGAGAATTGAAATGACGGAACCAACGGGCTGCAACGGACAGTGCTGCGCAATGTTTGCCGAGAAGCATTCTCCCGGTGTTTGTAGGTCAGGGAGATACGAAAGCGCGACAATTTCCGGAAGGCAGACGGGTCAACAGCGCCCGATTGTGACACGTTCCGCCGAGAATAGAACGTAATTCAGCTTCAGTTAGAAGACACGCTCACTTATACTAATGCATAAGAAAAAAAAACAAGATATCTTTGCAATCATATATCTGAAAATAGCGGGGAGACCGGCCGAACCATCCGTGAAGATCCACGATACGCAATTGTAGGTAGGATCATGGCGCTGCTTTCAATGCATTTCCCGACCAGTTTTTTTTTTCTTTATTTTTGCGTACACGTTGTTTGTTTAGGTACGGTTTGCTCGCGAACCCGGCTATCTCATGTTAAGGTTAAAATAGCAAAAGAGAGATTTTGAAGTCGGGTGACCGGGCTCGTTGAGATATGAAACTAAAGGTACAGTCGGGAGCAAAAGTTTGCGGGGCACGGGAGTGCGTGCCGAAATGCATCTCCGCGCCGTGCAACGGCGCGCCGCCGCATTAAAAGCTGCGCTTTGCGCATGCGCGCCCTTCGTGCTGGCAGTCATGTCTCTTTCGCTCGTTTCTGTCCGGCTCACTCCTGATAACCGGAGTCGGCGCCAGGGGCGCAGGTTGCCGTTTCGCTGGCTGTCATGCCTCGCGTCCTCTTCAGCCGCCTCAGCAGCCTCGCTGGGTGACAAAGCGCCTGGCTACCCCACCCATCGAGCTTCGTCACAAAGCGCGGCGGCTGAGGCGGCTGAAGCAGACGCGCAGTATGACAGCCAGCAAAGCGCTACTCGCGCCCCTGGCGCCGACTCCTGTTATCAGGAGCGCGTCGGAAAGAAACGAGCGAAAGAGACATGATAGCGAACACGAAAGGCGCGCTTGCGCAAAGCGCGGCTCCCTAATGCGGCGGCGCGCCGTCGGACGGCGCGGCGATGCATTTCGGCACGCGCTCCCGTGCCCCGCAAACTTTTGCTCCCGACTGTACCTAGTGTTCCCAAGTAAATGGCTGCCATAAGTTCGTCCACGCTTCGTTTATTCGAGTTTAGTTTTGCTCCAAACCTCAAGGTGAACAGGCTTAAAATATCAGTAAAATGAATTTCACTCGTAAACGTTAGGGGCGGAATATGAATTTATTTATTGAAAAGTTCGCGATAAGCGAGAAAAAAGAAAATGTTACCCAATGCTTAGAATGCTGAGCAGAATCGTCTGAAATGCTAGTTACTTCTTTTTTTTTTTCTAAGGAGCCGGTGACGTATCCTTAAGGGGCCGGTCACGTGGGTTCGGGAAGGACATGACACGCGTTGAGCTCCAGACATTGTTATGGTTCGGCTATTGCCGTCATTGCAGCGATTGGACACGGAACACTACCCGAATTTCGTCAAGCTATTAATTATCATGAGCCCAAATCCAGTGCTCACGCAATGCTCGGGTATAATATATGAGCCGCATTAAAATATCGTTACTGGGGGATACTTCAATCCCCCAGCTATGTCATCAAGTTTTGCAAAGAAGAAATTAAAAAAAAACTTCTCGCTTTTCTCCTTGAAATGACACCGCAACAAAGGAGTTTCTTGGTCAGTGGCGTTGCGTGCAGAGTGTATTTGGGTCCCACTGGTGCCAGTAAGCTCGTGTAAAGTAAAAAATATTCCAAGCGAATATCGTTCCACGGCCCCTTTAACATTCAAACCGTCGCGTTTATACGACTCATTACCTCTTTGTTTACCTCAGTCGCATATCTTTTATCTGAATAGAAAAATTATCAGTCTGGTAGGTGGCTTGAAATATCCGCGTGGTTCAACTTTGAGTCGCAGTATTCAAAGTTGAATTTTTGTTCGTGCTCTTGAACTGAGGAATTATTTACGGTGCGTAAAATCATGAAATGGGCACATCCTCGCCATATATATCGTGAAGTCTAGTATACAAAATACGTTTCACAATATATATGTTGACGACGATACTGAGCTAAATGAAATATTATTTTTTTTAAATGTCGCGAAAGTTTCAGGACATTTCCTTTCAGTCTACCTTTTAAATAATCGCTAAGAGGCAATCACAACGCTTGTTTTCCTGACCAACATTGTTTACACTCAGCACCGTGATACAGGCAAATAATGATGCAGCAAAAAAGGATGACAATTTTATACTGTAACCTATAAGCACCTTCGTATTCTGATAGAATCTGGGCTAAAATAGCGCGTTCCCAACTGAACATTTTCGGCATAGATTAGCGTTTGGGGTATCTTCTTTAAAGATGCCGGTCAAATCAATTTGCAAGTAAGCATCACCCTTGCTAATGGGTGATTTTATTTTTGTTAAACAGAACAAAGTAGCATTTCACACCCTACTCGACATTGCACATACTTAATTGGTCACTTTCTGACGGTCTGCGTCTCCAATCCTCATAGTTCCGCCACGCGCCCCTGCGTACTTTGTTTTTGTCCAGCCCACAAAAATTGTTGTTCATCAAAAAAAAAAAAAAAAGCTATAAGAGACTTTTTTATTTATTTATTTAAATCAGCTTCAAAGTCTGAAATTTGTTTAAGGCTCTTCCTAATCACTTATAGACGTGCCTATCCAGGATAAAAGCGCCAAAAAAATATTTGCAGAGCATATTTCAGAAAATTTCGGGATGCATTTACTTATGATGTATATCTTTAAGGTGATCCGCCCTTTATTTATTTTGTCTAACCTACAGAGAGTAACTAAAGATATCTTTATTGTCATACATAAATTACTGTATGAAGTTTACATAACCACTTGAGACCGACACGGGAGGACGATACTCTAAAATACGCCAGCGGTTGAGTCTGCGGCAACGTACTTTCTGTCGGCTGTTTGGCAACGTGAAACACCGGGCAGTGGAATATGCCAAAAAAACAAAAAAACTTTGTGCTCACATAGTAGATCTGAAGGCAAATACACAAAATGTGCAGAAGAGAGATAATAAATGGCATTCTTCTAAATAATCCAACACGCAATACATTACTGCAAAAAGAAATGCATAGAGATGCATGCAATGATCTTCCTAATTAGACATAAATAGCGTGAAGGACAGGCAATATATTTCTAAAAAAATCACATTTGGACATAGGCTTGCACGAGGTCGAACTTGGCAAAATACTATCCCAGGAGGCTAATATGTTATATTCGATTTTTCGTGCTCTTGTTTTGGGCCGTCACTTTGCAACTCTTTGCTTTATCAGTGATTCACGCTTTAACATTTTATTATGCTGCTGCTTATCATCTAGAGACTGTTATATATACTGCACAACGTTACAATTTGGACATCCATTTTTGATAGTGTTGAGAACATCGCATTTCACCAGAAAACTAAACTGCTTAACATGGTTTGCACGTCACATCATCGCACTGTATGCTGATGGTCATTGCGATTTGTTATTGCTGAGAACATCAAATCTGGTAGTGCAAAATGCACGCTGCAGAAGGTTTGCGCTCAGTGAAAGTTGTGTATTCTAGAGAAACAAATTAGTCTTGCTTGTTGCAGCGTCATGATGAGCGGCGCAAGCGTCTGGCACCACGAAAACGCACTTTCTCAAATGAGTGTTTGTGCAAAACAAAGTAGTTTCCGGGACCACACTTAATGGTCGGCGCCAAAGATGCGGAGCAGAGTAACTTTTACAACACAATATGTTTTCAACACTCCTCACCTCCTCCCCCGTTTTCTTTTCTCAATGCTCCTCCAGATAATACTCTCTGTTCCTGAGGGACTCCCTCCTCCATTTTAAAATGTTACTTCGTCAATTTTTTTTGTGACATTGGTTAACAGTAATCTTCAATTTGCTTTATTTTGCATTCAAAAGCTGTGGTCTTAAAAAAAGGCTCGAGGTACAGCTAAGCATTTCTTACGAGTTGTGAATGCAAAAGCATGTGTGCCGTCCCTCCGCTGTCTTATTTTGTCTGCGGCGTACTTACGTCGTAGGTCGAGCGAGCGCGCTCCTCGCCACGCTGACTTCGGGCGTGGAACGGTGGAGCCGCTGCCTCGCGGACACGTAGCGCCATGGGGAGGCGCTAATAGGCCTTATGCAAAATTGCTTTGTTGTCTGACAACACTGAGAGCGTCGCCATTTAAATGTTGGCAAGCGTTGTCAGTACCGAAGCACGGTGGAGGCATCGGAGACAGCCGTACGGGCAATGTGCGATGGCGCAGTAACTGTTTTCCGCCTTCTGACCATAATATGTGGACGAACAGTTTACACAACCTACCGCAACTGTCTAACAAAACTCTCGGAGGCCTGTGCACGCTGGCGAGAACCTCGTCGAAGCAGCGGACCAAGTCCTCCTACGCCTTCGCTGTGGAAGCTTGTTGTCGCCAGCGTGTACACAAGCCTCCGAAAGAACTAGGCCGTCATGCCTTTCATTTTTGAAAACACTTTTAATTTTTTTTTCGAAACGAATACGCTTGAAGTCGTACTGTTTAGCGGTATACTGCTTCACGCAAATACATAATCCAAAATTAGTTTTTTTTTAAAGTTGTTACTGGCGAAGGGTTTTCCGGTGGAACGCTCTGTGTTCTTCTAAAAGAAACTGTGCTCTGGGCAATATTTTTCAAGCGTTGCTAAAATTGGCTTCAAGGGCTGAAATTGGTTTCAAATAGCATTGACCTCAAGCACAGTTGACGGATGTTGCGCTATTAATGAAGATTTGTTCAACCCTGACAGGATAACTGCAGTGACTTTCTCAAAACTACCCCCGAGCTTCTCTGCACAAAACAATATTTCTGCCTCGGCTGCAACAAAAAAAGGAAAAAAAGAAAAGGAGGTTGTAAATCGAAGTTGGCACCGCCCGTGTTGCTTCATTCGACGTCCGCAACGTAAGTTTTGCCGCCGCCGACATTGAAGTTTTAGCCACTGTGATGAACCTAACCATACCACTGTTAACCATACGCATCTTCAATATGGTTGGTGGCGTAGATTTTCAAAATTTACATCTTTTTGCCTCGCTTAACAGCCTTGGTCTCGTCCGCATGCATTGAGCTGGTTGCGCATCAAGAAAAAGGCAGGCCGATACTACAACGCACATAAAAGAAAGAGAAGGTCATAAACAAATTTGGTACAACTTCGGGAACAGATTAAGGCCCAGTTCAATGGTTTTTAAATGGCTTCACGCCGCGCGATAACGTCCGCATGTTTCTTCGCGTTGTCACCGATTGTTTTTGTCAAAAGCTGCCTCTCAAGTAACAAAAAAAAGAAAAAAAGGTAAACCTTTTTCACGTCTGCGTTCACGTAACGCATGAATCAAAGGTTTATCGCTGCATCCGCAGCGGAACGCAGCAATCGTTGGCATCGCATCTCTCGCACGAAGCGCGGTCGCTTGTTTACATGGGGTCTCTGCCGGTCTGGTCTCTGGTTTCGTTTTCTCGCCACTAACAAGATGGCGGACGTAGTTCTCGGCGCGCTACTATATGGCGCTCTACATTTCGCATATGGCCTATTGAAACGGACGAGCAGCGGCTTCATATCGCTGCCGTGTTGCGTGACTTTTTGCGTGGTTCCAAAGCTGGGATGCCTCAGATCGCGGCTTCGGGAATTTATCTGCCGTTTGGCGCGGCTGATGACGTCGGCTCACTCCATGGGACGGTTAATGCTTTCGGATTAAAATACGAATGTGGTCAAAGCTTGGGGGCAAATTTAACAGGGGATCGAACCGTGGGAGACTAAGAGCGGCTGCCAACGTTCGGCTGTCCCTCTGAAGCCACTGGGATTTTTCTTTTCAGGTATCCTTCCCGTACACCCTTGTAGCTCTATTTATCGTCGGATTAATAAGTCACATTTAGTCCTTTCAATGTTTCTATTTTAGGAGACAACTTTCTGGCACATTTCATCAACAACGAAACCATGTTTGGGCGCCTCAATGATGTGTACATGTAAAATGGGTACAACAATTTTTGTTCTTTGAGTAAATACCACTAGTAACTAATCCCTGCCGTAGATAACATTCAAAAACACCCATAGGTTTTCCTCTCCACTCAAAAGCATACGCAGAAAAAATAAAGAAAAGAAACAGCTTTCCTCTCCTCAACTCGCAATTAGAACAGGTGGTTATGTGATCCGACTCTAATTATATGCCGTCAGTGTTCATCATAGTCATGCGCTGGAATTGGCAAAGTATAAGGCAAGAGTTGAGTTTTAGACATTTTTACAGTTCGGCTATTCTTATCTTTGATTGAACACGAGCTATTATCCGAATTTTCCAGGATGCTGATCTTCATGGACCCTAGCGCTGGACTCGGGCTCATGATAATCGAGTACGTCACGGTTCCACGTGACTCGTGGTGAGAAGTCGTGCTGCCACATGACGTCACGGTGTCAACAACGCTAACAAATCTTGGGATGTTTTCAATTGAAGTCGACTTGACGCGGTGAGTCACGCGACTACGTCTTGGGTCCCCCGTGACGTGACATTACGTGGCAGCATGTTCTCGACATCATGACGTCACGTAAGCAAGTGACATATGATTAATCATAGTGTCATTGCAAAAGAGCCACGAAAACCTACAATTTATCATACAATGCAATTCTGCATATGAAGGTTTGATCACTACATAAAAATACAGCTACCAAATTTTTTTCTCAAACATCTGTTTTGTAATAGTATAAACAATATTTACAGTGAACCGTTTTGAAACGGTTACAGTACGATATTTACCCTGTCAGTTCCGGTTCAATTCCAAGATGGCGGCGAAGATTGTGGTTCGGTTCAGTTCCTGTTCTGCTAAAATACCGGTTGGGTTCCGGTTTTCGGTTCGGTTCCGGTTCGGTTCCGGTTCGGTTCCGGTACGACACTCAGGCCCCCGACCAGGCAGTTCGGGACCGAACGGTGTGGTCGAGGGCACGAAACTCACAATATAATTCTCTCTCTCCAAAACGGACATACGCTCACGCTCGCTCATTTACTCGCGCCAAAAACATCACGAGCTAAGGTTGAAGCAACTAGCTTATCGATCTTCTTTCTCTAAGACGCAAAAAAGTACAAATAATCTATAAAAAAGAAAGCTGCTAAATCAGCCGACAGCCTCCGCATGCGTTTTATATATTTTGCCCCTCTTTATTGTGTTTCCATTCTCTTCTTTCTGCCCTAGTTTTTTCTGTACACGCCCCTCTTCTCCTTCCCCAAGCGTGAAGCAACCACGCTGAAAATCCCCGCGGGTTAGCCTCTTCATCTTTCCAACGAATTATCTCCTCCCTCCTCCTCTCTCTCTCTCTCTCCCTGTTTCCTGAAATAACACACCGGAACCCGTGCAGAGGTGCTCAGTCACGCCCGCCCTCGAAAACAGATATGAGCGAGCCATCTTGTTTACACGAGCTGTTGCAACACAACTCCGACGGTTCTTGCCCTTACAGGCTCATATTTTACACAGCAAAAAAAAAAAAAAAAAAGTACGCCGAGCAATAAATTATATTTTGTTGTTTGCTCTCCTGTTTTTCACTTGACCTGGCAATCCGGAATACTTGGGCGAAAAAAAATTACAGGGCAGGTTCGAAAGTAGCGACTCTGGTCGCCTGAGCTCAAGAAAAGCACACCCACGTTTGAGAAGTGTTTGCCTTGTCAGCTATGCGCATCACACTTTGTAACCAAAACTTCTCGGATGGATGGCTGCTGTCTGTTCATTTGATTAGTTCGTTCGGCGTTGCTTGTTACTTCCAAGCTTTTTTTTTTTTTTTTCGCTTACAACGTCATCTTATCAATTTCACGCAACCACATCCAAAGTGTTTTTCTTTTTTTAGTCGTCCAAAATTATTTTTGGCAGTGTTATTTTATTTTTGTCGACACGCAACAGGGATAACCATTACGTGATTAAATTGTAACGCGTGTACAAACTAACATGAGAAATTCAAAATGGGGATTGGCATCGCTGCAACGTTCAGGCTAGACGTTGCGATAGGAAGTTTATTGGAAAAGCGACAAGGCAATAAGTTGTCTGAAGTTACAAAAAAATATTGGGTTGAGTTTATTATTTAAAAGCAAGGCCGGTAGTCGCGAGGTGGTATTGATATGTGCACAGAGCTCGGATTATAACTCTTAAGGATGAACTTACGGAGTCACGTCTGAACAACATTACGCGTGTTTGAGTAAGTATTGAACCGGCTGATTTAAAGGAATGTATTTCGCTTTACACCACTGATCAAGAAACCTCTTTGTCGAGGTGTAATTTCAAGAATAAAAGCAAGAGTTTACTTTAATTATCTACTTCACAAAACTTGATGACGTACTTTGGATGTCTCAGTGTACCCCAGTGACGGTATTTGAATGCGGCTCGTAGGTTAGACCCGAGCATTACGCGAGCGCTCGATTTGGCCTCGCGATAATCAATAGCTTGACAAGCATTCGGGTTCTAACTCTTGCCCAATCGCTTCAATGACGGCAATAGCCGAACATTAGTAAAAGCCTCTGTAACTCAGCGCGTGTCCTGTGCCTTTCATCCCCAGCGCCTCCGTATGATAAGCACTAGCGTCATATAGAGGATTTGAAGCAGCAGTGCATGGGTACCGCATTAACCGACCTTCACTTTTTTGTTTCCTCTTATTCCATTTAGTTCACTTCGTCATTACCGTTGCAGGCCAGGTCATTGCCATTTTAGATTTTATAGCCTCCTTCTCCACCGCATTAGCCTTTGAGTAGATGCGTAGTAAAAGAAGAACTGGGCTGACAGGAAGCTTTTAATTGGTCCCTGCTCGACTGAATGCGCTACGACTGCATTCATAGAAGCCCAGCCATACGTGGCTTATCATCGACACCAGATTATGTGACTGCGAGTTGATGGGCTGAACGCTGCTCTTCTTTTTTTTTTTCTGCGACTTTTGTTTTTGGCGGAGTAAAACGTAACGTCATTTTGGTAGGCTTTGGACGTAAAGTTATGCTAAGCAGTTTTTACTGAAAACGGAAATTTCGTTGAAACGGAAAACCCTGGGACGGTTGGCTATAACTGCGCTGCGTGCGTCTTGTTTCTTAAAGTGAGCCTCGTTCATACAGTCGAGACAGTGGACGAAATGCCTTCATAGTTAGAGCTAGAGCAGCCATTTGGCAAACCACGCAATTACACTAAAAGCGCAATCCGCACAGAGCACTCCGCTTGGCGAGTCGCAACAGGTACATTCCGTGCAAGGCACGGACATTAATGACTGCGTTCTTCCTTACAGAAAGGCAATAAAAAGAAGAAAAAGACTCTATGGTGAAAGTTTTTATTGTCAGCCTCTAACCTTCACTATCAAGCCCGAAACTGAATCCTCCTGGCAAAAAATCGAAAAAATAAAAATGAATCCTCCCAAAACCGCGCCACTAGATTAAAAAAAAAAACGCCATTTGATGCGCATCAGGGCTTTAGTGAGGCCAAAAATATGGACTATATTTTATTGCCACAATGCAGAAGTCGGCTTGGCACTAAGACTCAAGTCCAATCCAACAAAATCTAGAGAAAAACAAAGCATGCAGCTGTCGAGCCTAATCTTCCCACGAGTTTCGTAGTGTGCTCTCCCTAATCCGCCGCGCGAACAAACGCTGTGCCGAGAAAGCCGCGACGTAAATCTCCCGGTGGACCTCTCACGCGAAGAGAGAAATCCAAGCGGTGGCCAGAAGGCGAAAGAAAACCAACAAAGGGCCACACGACGATGACGGGACTGAAGACAACACTGCCCGAATGGGCCGGCCGGACGGGGATTCCTCTCCCAAGTGTCGGTCGTAGCGCAAGCGCGCGCGTTGCGTGACAGGCGCACCTCTGCGACCTTGCGTGTACACCTCGGCACGTTAGCATTTCACGGAGGGCAACCTTGTTTCAGGGTCGATGCATTTCAGCGGGTCCGCGCCGTTCGTCGTCGCCCTCCTGCGGGAAGTGGATATCGATTTCCGTTCCACCAGACGCCCCACACCAGTCTGTGTCCTGTGTTTCACTCTCTCGCTTTGCGATGCGCTATTCGGCTCATCTTTCTCTCCGTCCTCCTCCCCTTGTGTGTACGATCGGAAGAAAAGAACGCCGAAGCGTGACTCAGATGCGTTTCAGTCAACGCGCGCTGCTACTCGCGTGAGAGTGTCATATAGGTTATGCGACCCTGTCGCTTGTCAGAAAACTAGGACGGTTGATGTCTTCCTCCAGATGGATCTACGCACTAAATAAACGCTTCTTGAATGTGGGGCTTGTCAGTTGTACTGAGGGTGAAATACGCGTTTCAAATGTCCCTGTTCCGTTAAGCATATGATTCGAGCCGACGTAAACGTGCGCCGTTCAAGACTACTTTCTTCTTCCAAAATGACGGCACCTTCGCATATGAAATGCTGACATCCTTCATACTCACTCACAACGTAAGAGACGTAAGGTGTGGCAAATTCCCGAGCACATTACAATTGCACTCGCAGCCAATGGGATTGCGACATTCGCCGATAAGAACGCGGAAGAATTAATCACTAAACAAGAAGCGTGGCCATAATAGGCAGCTCTTTGCGTTTCTTGAGATGTCAGTGACGCTAGTTAATGTTATGTCCCTCCCCCCCCCCCCCGGCTTCTGTGGTCATGTATGGTAGCAAGCTGGAACGTCTGCACGTCGATTTCGTGCGAGGGTGTGCTGGCAAGTGGTTCATACGTATAGCATCATGTAATTGCCTACGTTTATATAGGACCCACCGAGGCGCTCTGTGTCATGGGGAGACCAATCACACGTACCCAGTCCTACCCTCTTTTTCTTTCCTACCAGTCACTGTCTTCGAATTTTATTAAGGTGGATCTCACCAGCCGGTTTCAATGCGCCACCGCTGCTCCAATACATCGAGGGAACTTTAGTGTTTTTCTGTACGTGCGACAACCCCGCTGGAGCTCCGCCAAGCTCTGCGTGTGTTGAGTGCGAGACTGCACGAGCGCTCATGTGCACGGCCGTCTGCGTCCTGTGAACTAAAGTTATGGCCGTGTCGCGCATGTAGAGAACGCTTTAGTGAAATCGATCTCTTCGATAGGACAAAATCGGATCCATGTAAAACAATGATAGGGGGAATAGTCTCTTGCATTCATTATCGGCACACTTCTACTAACACTCCCATGTATGATCGGTGATGACCATATAATAGTGTTGAGGCTTCACTTTAGGGTATCTTCTCCTGGACGTGTTCTGTTCATCGTTATTGAGAAACATAAAAACAAAGATATGCACTAATAAAAAGTTGTAAATATTTCCAAAAGAGTTAGCTAGGTGCGCGCGTCCAAGAGAGGGGAAGTGCAACAGCCCGCAGATTCGCGCTTCCTACCATTAAATCTCACTTTTAGCACACTCACCTTGCATTTGGCTCAACGCGGCGTTATAAGCTGGGAGCTGTTTTCAATTTTCATAATGTAAAGTTTTAGGTAATGCCCCCTATTTATATTTTATTTTTATTTCAACCTCCTGCACAACGCGGATATCCATCTTGAGGTAATGGGACAGCGCGTAATATCGATGTCCGTTTCTCTACACCGCCCCAGGCTACAAGCGACGAAGGGAATATATTGCCTCGACTACGAGACAACCCTGCATCGTTGCTCAGGCACTTGCGGGACAAAAAAGGGAAGTATAAATATAATAAAAATGCGATGAAACTATCGTACTTTCCAGAGAGCGCACTCTCTCGCAATGTTTTGGCGTCCCCTCACTGTAAAGGCTCTACGAGCCGGCTGGAACAGAAAGCAAAGTGCGCACCCTGACGGCGATGGCACTCAACAAAAATGCGTGTCCTCGCGGAAGCAATCGACGTACATAATTCACCGATAACAGCATTCATCGTTCTTCCTCCGTGCAGAATAGCGGAGAGAGTAAACACGAGCGACATTTTGAGCCGAGCCCTCTGAGATCCCTACTAAAACAATAACGCGCGTTTTTTTGTTTTCGCTTTAGCCCTTGTACAGCCTTGGTCGTCCAATTGCGTGGGTGCCCAAATATACCGATACAATAGGCGGAAAAAATTTCACCTTCTGCGCCCAACACTTTTGTGGTAAGTGCACGCAATGAGAGCCTGACGTTATAAGCTACAATAGTCACTGCCAGAGTGAGAACGGCAGGGTAAGTCTTTCTTACGTGCTTTAAATGCGCGCTCGAGTTGCGCGAGACAGGAAGCTTGCTCTGGAGGCGGAACAATTGAAACTCCTCCCTGCGGTCTCACCTTGTCACTGATTCTTGAAATGTACGGAATATTTTAATCGCCTTTTGCATCGTGAGTGAACACAGAGTGCTTCTCCCCAACCATAACGCCGCAGCACGAGCACCCCCGCGTTTGCGAAGTGGCGCTATAGAAAGTATTCACCGGCGGCCATAGCTGTGTGCACGACTGCTAGGCGCGTGCTGATGGCGAGCTTCCACAGTTCTTTTGTAACATGCATTTCGCACCCTCAAGATTGCCGGTCTTAGCAGCCTATTAATGTGGGCTCGTTCAGAGCACGCGCTCTAGACATCACCCACAAATATGGCGCCCAGTGAATACTCCTTATATGATGGACCCGTTCTAAATATTGCACGCCATCTAATGGCTGCCGCGCAGATTACCTGAGACCACCGTAGAGACCACCGTAGATTGAATCCGTACTCTGAGCAATTATTAGGCAGGCGAGGGTTGCGTATGTGTCTGGGGCGAACTCGGTTCAAGCTCGTTTTCAAAACGAATGGCGCGTCATCATTCGGCGAGCACTCGGGTTCAATCACATGCTTCGTGACCCATGATATGGTGACCTCCCACTGTTGCTTCTCGGGGTATTGGAAATAGTCCAATATATCCGAGGCCACCCTATATTGGGCATTGACTCTGGGCATGTATTGGAAACGAATGTTGCTTCAGCACACGGGAGGGGTCTCGGGTCTTGACACGGCCTTCCTACGGGAATAAATGCCAATTAATGATTACACGAGGTCGCCAAGCCGACAAAGAAAGCACTTAACGTGTTTTGCGTGCAAATTGCCTCCTCGCAGAACCGTCTCGGAGGAATTGAGGCCATGTTCCATCCCTCTTCTCGCTAAATCTAGCGGGAAATATTGACGTCACGCGGGTTAAACGGTGTCGCGTGACTTGGTCACGTGACTTGATAACGTGACGTTGATTTTCCCACTACATTTCCTGGGAAAACTGACGCGACGGTTCTCTGTAGTGATCTTTCGTGACGGTCCTTCGAGATAGTTTTCTCGCACAATTCGGCTGGTAAAACACATTCTCCGTTAATACTGGTGGCTGCGATTGTTGCTTGATGGGGTGTTATGGCTTGTTTACTGAGGCCATTGATTCAACTACTTCGCGACAGGTCAAACCCATGCCTTCGCAAGCCCGGACTAGTTTGGCGAGAGTTGGTTGTGCAGCTACAGCGGCTGGTAACCGTTGGCCGAGCGGAGTTTGGCTATCTACGAGTATCCCGAAGAATGATGTGAATCGCCAACACATTTCGTCGCAGTCGCGTTTTTTGTAACCACACTTTAACGGCATTCCATTCTTGAAAGCGCAACTTCGGTTTTTATAGCGCAATCTTCATGTGCGTCCTAATCGAAAGCGGTCTCAATCAAAAAGGCCACACAACGGTTAAATGTTTCGTGAGTAACTTTGACACCGTTTATTTAACTCATACGTCAATGATTCTCATATCGTGCTTTATCGATATTTGTGGAGCCCCGAAAACAGGCTCAGCAATCTGTCGGCCGCTTGACCGGCCCAAATACTTCCAATAACTGAAGACATAGTCTAAATATAAACTGAACCACAAGTTTAAAAGGCTAAAAGCGCGAACTTAAACACGGACGAAATAAGAAACACGTAAGTCAAAGACAGGCCCTACTTACAACTGATGTATTGAAGAAATATTTGATGAACCAGTCTGTAATTTACCATACCGATACACAAGCCATAAACATACGTATAACATATCGGCAATCTTATATGAAGCCACCGGAAAAAGACATTTCCTTACTCAGCCCAAGGTTGATCAACCACAAGGTCGATCATGTTGGCGGAGACCCGAAAACAAAAAAGATTGAGGTACACCCAAGCACTTCTTATGAGTAGTGAATGCGAAAGCATGCAAGCCGCTCGTCCGCTCTCTTTTTCGTCTGCTGCGTACTTCTGCGTCGCCGGTCAGCGCGCGTGCTCCCCTGGTGTCGTAGCGGCCAATGGGAGCCCCGTCGACGCGCGCCAGCCAATGGAACCGAAGGCGATCACGGAAACTAGGTGCCGTTTTCGCGCTTCAAACTGGTGACGTCAGCTCGCTCCATGGGACGGTTAATGCTTTCGCATTAAAACTGTTACGAGTGCAGAACTTTCAGCCCGCAGAATTACTTAGCAGAACTTGACATCGCCTGACTTGAGGTCACGTGATATTACGCGACCCCGCTATCGGCAAGGAGATAGAAATGTAGGGTGCGCTTATATGTTCCGCTTGTTTTCCCCGGACTTTTTTTTTTTGTGTTTACACTAACAAAGACACGTGCACTGGAATCTTTACTCCGGTTTCCTTGAGTGCGCACGGGGCAAAAAGTAGACACGGCTCGTGCCCACTTTTTTTTCTACCGCTCTTAGTTGGAAAACATTAAATAACAAAATCATGAGTATACTAGGCGGCGGTTTCGGCTTCACTGATTGAACACGAGCCCCGACCGAACTCTAAGGCAACGTTCGACTACGGGGGGGGGGGGGGGGGGGGTAGGCAGGGCAGGGGTGAAGGGTGTTTGGCGTAATTTGATGATAAAAAAAAGGAAAGGCGCACTTGCTAATGCATTGTGGGGCACGTACGTGTGCTCCACGACTCTGCGGAGGTCGAGATCCTGGGCAGGAGTAAGAATACTACAGCAAGGGTGCTGATGACAGCGTTTTAGATAAAGAAGGAAAATGCCCGTGTTAGCCACACTTCAATTCTTTTTTTGTTTTGACAGTGAACTTTAAGTTTTATCTTTGTTGATACAGTAATTTTGGCACGCGGAGGATATGTCTCGTTTTTTATGTTTTCTTACTTTTTTCCTTCCTTTGTACCACGCTTCGTATGCTATTTCTGAACCTTTCGCGTTTGCTTGGGCACGAATGAAACTAGTTGAAAGTTTGCGCTTGTCCTTGTACACTACTTCGTGTTTGTCCTCAGTGTTTGCGCATAAAAGTTTACTCGGCATCTATGTTGTTGTTGTCCCCATCGGTGTAGCTCTCAATCTAGCCACTAGCGGCGCAACAGATGGATCTCCTTCCAAATAGGACGTAAGCTAATGACATATTAAAAACATGCCTTAAAATTAAAGAATGTATGTATATTGTAGCAAACACGACGCAAATATAAAATGTACAGTTTGTTTTTTTTTTTTTTTTGCAATATCAAAGTAATATGCAGTTTGCAATCAACGACATCGTTATACACTATGTGCCTTAAAAGTCGCTAAAACACGTACCGGCGGGAAAAGGCGTTGGTGGGGGCAGGAGGCGCGGGGGGGGGGGGAAAGGAACAGCACAGGACAAAAGCGCCGTTACAGACAAAAGAAGACAGACAAGAGCTATAGAAACTCAATGTGTCGCCCTTGCCTCTGCTTTGCTTTCGTCTCTTCCTCTCCCATACGTGACTTTCGAGCTGTTCTGAACCATATCGGGTATCTAGTATGCTCGTATAGTCATTGATAGAGATGAGCATGGCGGGGAGGAGCTTCACATCTCTTGCGCGATCGCTTCCTACTTTCGACAACACCTCTGCGTCTCGCGCACATCGAGCGCGCGCACGCAGCCAAAGCACGGTGGAAGGCGTGGAGCGCATGCTGGAAAACGGGAGTTCCAAGGACACGTCCTTGCCGTTTTAACTTTGTCAATAGTGTTTTGCATTTTTCCAAAGGCTAGAAAAATTTGTTTTTCACTTGTATTGTGCATGAATAAGACCTAAAGAACGAACAAAAAGAACAAAATGAACAAAAAAAGAAGAATAGAGAGTTGGGTTTTTTCATTAAGGAATTGGCACTGACGTCAGCCCATTCATTATTGACAGCTGACGACTCCCTGATGAGAGCGGACGCTCGGCATTGACCGACAAACACGCAGGCACTCACACACTCACACCCAACGAGTTACGAGCAAGATCCGACGTTTCCAATCCAATAAGAACTATGACAACCAAATGACGAACCAATGGTAAAACGAAACAAAAAAGAAAAGATTCGGGCGATAGAAGAAGACCACTAAAGGGTCCGTAACGTCAGAAGAACAGAACGCCAGAATCAAGGGACACCGCCCAAGACGAACGAGATGGACTCGTAACACCTGTATCGACGTGCCACGGAGCGAACAATCATTCTTCTACTAAAACAGTCGGGCAATACGCGGGTGCCCTTTGGGAGTGCTCCGACCTTAATCACCGGGAAAAGCCACCACCGTCGGCGGTTGCCGGCAATTATCGCGAGCTGTTGCCTCGGAGCCAAAAGGATGCCAGCGCGGAGGACGTAGTTTGGCCGGCACTGCTTCCTTTTTTTATTTTATTTATTTTTTTGGATGGGAGCAGAAGCAGCAGCAGTCACTCGTCGCTCTCGGCACCGGTTCATTTGCGGAGACGGGCCTCGAGAATGTTGGGCTCCCCGTTCCGTCGTTACGGGCGGGCTTTGGGGCATGCACCGCCAAGACGGATAATGCTCCCTAATGACACGCCTGATGCGGGATGAACGATTGCCGCCGTTGTGGAAGCTGGCCTAAGGCCTGTGTGTGTGTGTCTGTTTGTGTTCGGCCAAAGTTTGGTGGTCGCTTTTGTGCAAACGCAAGCACGGAACTCGGTGAAGTCTGCGTGAAGCAGTCGTGTCGCATTTTTTTTTGTTTTTGTTTTATTTTGTGACACGCGACGGGAACTTTTGGAACTCGGGAATAGTTTCAACTAACGAGCTCCGCGGACGAAGAAAAAATAAATGGAATTGTTTCGAGTGAGAGTGTTTGAGAGAAAATTTATCGCGTATTCGCCTAGGAGCTATGTGCTGTGTAGGGTAGCCTCACTTAATTTTAGCGTAGGAAATGGATGCTTGGAGTTCTTCTCTATAGCCGAAGCACATTGCGTTCGTTTGTTCTAAACTAGCCTACCGAGTGAGCAGCACGTGTTTATCAATGTTGATATCCAAGAGGCGTATATATTGCGCGGATTAATCGACATATTTTAGCTTCTACTTGAAAGGTACACATAGAATCATGAAGCAAACATAAATAATATAAATTCGACTTGATCTATGGACATTTTTTTCACTACGTTTGTAGCATTCATTTCTGTTCAATAAAGAATTCGTAGGCTGAGATGAGGTAACTAAAGTGTTTCAAAGTAAAAGTTAAAATTCTTAGATTCACTTCTTATGTATACTTACATTTTTGACAGAACAAAAGTTGTAATATACCTCGCTCGACGGGTAAGACCACACGTTTAAATTCACTACAAGGATATATTCAGATACCCTTTTTATATGTCTACCCACATGCTACTAATGAAATACAACTTATAAGTTATTGAGAGTATTTCAAATACAGTGTACGCGTTCCAAATTCTCAAGAAACTGCTGACAGCGTCAGCTGTATTACTCTCAGCTTCCTCTAATGCCCGAGTCGGGCTATACTTTTTTCACCCTTAAGGCCGATTGTCACCACTATGGTAGCGCTGCTCACGTGTCCTCAGCTACTTATCGTATGCCATAAGCAACAGTTTTTAAGGTGCGATACAGGGCTGATGAAGGCTCTCGTCAGCACCCGCTATGCACGAATTCGGCGCTTAGCTTGTAGCCCTCCGCTGCATGTGTGAACAGTTTTTTAGGTTAAGACTGCATCCAATGCCAAAAGCATGAGAGCTTGAGGTCACTGCTTTGAAGCGTTTTTCCGCAGAACCCGTACTCGCGCAAAGACAAGTGCCATAGCCTCCTCTACACTCACAAAGCCTGGCAGTTCGAAAACGGAGCCATAGAGTGCCCGGTCGCAGATTTGGAGCGCGAGGATCTGGTAGCAGAGAGCATTTCTCGGGGAACCTGGACGTCAGCGCACAGCTTTTGCAGCGGCCAGGACTCGAAACATGGTTTTCAAGCCCGACGAGAAAAGAAGCGGAAGCGTGAGGAACGAGGGGCGAACGACCGCTTTGTTTGTTTGTGGCGTGACGGGAAAGGTGGACAACACTGGAGATTGTAGGCCTTCGTTGATGGGGCGAGTCACTACTTGGTGGATTAGGGAAGGGGATGAAAAGGGGAATATGAGAGAATAAAAAGTATGAGAAAAAGGGTAATCTTTGCATACTGTGAGTGCTATGCAGAAAGGCTCAAGAAGGGACATGAAATATTCAGCACAGCGCCAGCGCAATAACGTCACCGTCCCCGCCACGCCGGGAGTAGTCCCCGAACCAGTGTTGTACACGTTCCTCAAAAAGAGGAACGAAAAATCGTTCCTCGTTCCTTCAGATTTTTGGAACGCGTTCCCGTTACAAGTCCATCTGAGAGAAAGGAACTCGTTCCCGTTACTGTTTAAAAAATGTAACGTATCGTTACTTATACGTTACATTTGTATTTTTGCTAATTACCATATTTAATTAGATCAAACACAGTTTTTTTTCATCTATCCCATCAATTGGCAACATACAAATTTGAATGCCGTGATGGAAGGACGCCAGGAGACAAAAAAAAGAAAAGCAAAGCTGAAGCAAGGTTCTATTTGTTGAGTTATTCACCTTTAAAAATCCCAGCATTTTACCATATCCATGTTTGTGGTGGGCGATTCAGACGAGCCAAATGTAGTGTTCGCCGGGAAACAGGAGCGGAGTCAATTTTATTATTCTTTATTAAAGGGTTACCCCACGTTGCACGGGCGTTTACAACCTTCCACGTTTAATCTAACAAAGTCCTTTGTTGGAACATAACAAGAGTTGTTTTCGATGTTGCTGTCCGCAAGACGATATGTAACATGAATGCAAAATAACAAACCATTAACCTATACACGGAATACAGAACTCCCTAGAGTTGCCGAGCATGAAAGAAAAATAAATAAACCTTATCCTGACATGTCCGATCGTCTTGCTTGATGGTGCACAAGTCAATCATTGGTATGTTATGTTGCCATTGCCCTTGTCTTGGACAGGTTTGAACATTGTTGACAGTCATGGCCAGAGACAGTCCACTTGGACGTCGGCACTCATTCTGGCAGTTATCACTTTACCACAGAAGACAAGAGGAGGTCCGTTGATGCAGTCCCAAGAATGCGCATCCTCGACACAACTACCGGGCGCGTATAGTTTCGTCGTCGTGAAGTAAAACCATGGGGCGGATGCGGGATCCCTGATTGGCCTTTTTGAGGCATGTCACAAATGCGCGCTCACCGGCAGCAACCGCTGACTAACACCCCACATCATGGGTAAATGCGCGCCCGTGTTTCGCGCGTACATAGATGCCACCTCCTACATGGAGATGCCGCCTCGAGAGATTTGCTTGCTGGCTTTACGCGACCACCGCTTAGCGCTCCACCACGCGGTGTTGGGGTTTGTATTGGAAGCCAAACTTAACTGTTGTTTCCCGCCAAATATCGACAGCCGCAGCACTCGTGTCCCTTTGTAATGTGCCGCCAGAGACTTCCACCGCTTAGCGGCGTGAACGCGATTGGCCTTTTTTGAGGCATATCAGAAATACGCGCCTTGCCGACAGCGCGACATGCTATGGCGGCGGCTACTTTTCATCAGCTAACACGCACCCCCTAGTTTAGACGGTAGAGAGGGAGGGGGGGCTCGCGGCCTGGATCAACGCGCGCCTGTGTTTCGAGCGCACAAAGATACCGCCCCTTAGATGACCCTTTCGCGCTCGTCGTTTGTTGTAGCTCGCCTGCATCCGACTGTTACAAAGCGAGGACGCCGCAAAATAAACCCTAGAATAAGTAACAGAAACGTTACCGCGATTCTGCTCTTCGTAAAGATAATGTTATTATATTTTCAATATTTCCCTCTCGAAAATTAAGTAAAAACTTCCCCACTGGGCAAAAAAGGAACGCCGTTCCTTCTTTCCTTCTTCCGTTCCTGTAAAAATGTAACGAGTTCCCGTTCCAGTTCCACCGTTGCAGAATGGAACGGCGGCGTTCCTTCGTTCCTACTAAAAGGAACGCGTTCCAGGAACGCCGTTCCTTGGAACGCCGTTCCTTGGAACGCCGTTCCGTACAACACTGCCCCGAACCGACCGCGAGGAAACGCTCCAGCCAGCCGCCGTGCCCCACTGCCCAGGAGTTTTCGTTCCAGCGCGGCACCCACATGACGGTCGGCCAAAACGTCGACCCTCCTCCTCCTCCGGTACGGCCCCAGTCCAGCCCCGGCACTAGGCTTGGTGTGACAACTGATTAATCAGTTATCAAATACGGGCTGCGGCTGGGTTGGGTTTGATCACTGATTAATCAGTGATCAAACCTCTGCCTGGAAGATCCGTTCTTGATTTCGAACTCCAGACCAAGCCATACATGATCTAAGAAATGACAACATACTAATACAGTGTAGTTTTTTTCTTGATGTGGAAGATTTGTTTTATTCAATACCTCATAACCATCTGTTCGTAGCTGTAAAATAATGTATCGAGGAAAATGGTACAGTGCCCTTCCAAAACAAATCTGGCCTACATCTTGTGTCATTCTTGGAGCTATTGACATTCTATTTAGCATCCACACTTGTCTCATTTAACGGGAATACTTACCTGCAAAAGAAAGGAATTTGCATTGGATCATGCGTGGCACCAGTGTTTTGCGACATCGTCTTAACCAAATGCGATCGGGCCATCGCCCAGCGGGTACTCAATCAACCAGGTGTCAAGAATACACAGCTATGTGCACGACTATCTTGTGCTACTAAAAAAAAAAAAAGAAGAAACGCGTAAGACACATTTTTACACCTATCAAAAGCAAACCTACCTTTCAAATCTCGATATGTGCTCGTATTTTTGTGTAGTCTAGACTTTTGTGTGAAGTGACCATGACGGTGTCGCTATATTTTGTTTAATCGTTCTTGCGCGGTCGTTGTACTTTTTTCTATCGCCTTATAGCTTACGTGCTTGTTCAGTGTAACTTCGCAGCACACCATACCTCATAATGTCAAACGATCTAGCCCAAACGCAAGCATTGCCCTATCTTCACTTCGAGTGCATCGAACCTACATGTTCTCACATCTCATTCTATTCAACGCATTCAAGTTTTCATCGAATCCATTCTGGAGGCAAGGGTTTGGGACACACATCCTGACACATGCCCCGTGTCAGCACCTGGTCTGATTTTCCTGTTCGGAAGGATGACACCGGCGGAGGCTGCAGCAAGTCGGTGCTGCAAGATGTCACGATCAGAGACTTGGATGCAATTACGCTTCTTCAGGCTGAACATCAGGAGTACATGCTATTCATCTTTTCCGCCAAAACAGGCCAAACTGATGTACAAATACTTTTTGGACACAGCGGAAAATCAGGGTGAGATACAGTGGAAGGCATGTTTCAACCATATATGCCGAGAAAGAAAAAAATCAGCAGAACCCATCCTTTGGGAATGATTATCTACGTTAATGCGAATAGCATCAAACGGTGCGGAGTTATGCGCGTTCGTCAGGTGGCCGGCACACTCTAGATACGCCAGCCCACTCTTGAGGCGATTCTAAATTTGTTGACACTTTCACAGCCCTGCGCACGATCTCCGCAGCCCAGCACGTGCGTTTGTGTCACTTAGGAAGGCGAGCAAAGCACGCGCCATACGCACAAACACTCAAAATGGTACCGACCAGACTTTCTGGCGTCTCAGCTAGTCTCAACCAACGGTACTCTAAACGGTTGTTTATATCTTTACCATAGGACGCGCTTTACAGCGCTGTCACAGCTACCGGTGCGCGCGCGTTCCATGCACGAGGGCTCATTCCGCTCTCGTGAGGCTGAGCACAGCCGCTACATCACCCTCTCCCGAGCGCGGGAGAGGGTGAGCTAGCGGCCGTGCTCAGCCTCACGAAGCGGAATGAGCTCCCCGTGCATGGAACGCGCGCGCACCGGCAGCTGTGACAGCGCTGTAAAGCGTCCTATGGTAAGATATAAACAACCGTTTAGAGTGCGTTGAATGACTGCCTTCATAGCTCTGTGGTTAGCGCGTCTGCCTGCTGATCAAAGGGTCAGCGGTTCGAATCCCAGCCGGCGCCGGTCTTTTTAATGCGAATAGCATTCTTTGGATACTTCCACGCACTTTTCGTCTATGTATCTATCTATCTATCTACCTATCTGGCTATCTAACCTCTTACGCCGCGGGTCGATAAATAAATAAAAAAGACCGGCGCCGGCTGGGATTCGAACCGTTGACCCTTTGATCAGCAGGCAGACGCGCTAACCACAGAGCTATGAAGGCAGTCATTCAACGCACTCTAAACGGTTCTTTATATCTTCACCATAGGATCGCGCTTTGACGCTGTCGACAGCTACCGGTGCGCGCGCGTTCCATGCACGAGGGCTCATTCCGCTCTCGTGAGGCTGAGCACGACCGCTACATCACCCTCTCCCGAGCGCGGGAGAGGGTGAGCTAGCGTCGTCTCAGCCTCACGAGAGCGGAATGAGCCCTCGTGCATGGAATGCGCGTCATCTGTAGCTGTGACAGACGCTGTAAAGCGCGTCCTATGGTAAAGATATAAACAACCGTTTAGAGTACCGATTGGTTGAGACTAAGCTGAGACGCAGAAAGTCTGGTCGGTACCATTTTGAGTGTTTGTGCGTATGGCGCGTGCTTTGCTCGCCTTCCTAAGTGACATAAACGCACTTGCTGGCTAGAGATCGTGCGCACGGCTGTGAAAGTGTCAACAAATTTAGAATCGCCTCATAGAGTGGGCTGGCGTATCATAGAGTGTGCCGGCCACCTGACGAACGCGCATAACTCCGTACCGTTTGATGCTATTCGCATTAACGTAGATAATCATTCCCAAAGGATGGGTTCTGCTGATTTTTATTTATTTATCGACCCGCGGCGTAAGAGGTTAGATAGCCAGATGGATGAGATAAATACATGGCGAAAAGTGCGTGAAGTATCCAAAGAATGCTATTCGCATTAAAAATAGACCTGATGCAAATAATGAGCCACATATCAACAACACACGTTCAACCTTCACTGAAAATGCAAAAGGACAGAACTTTACACACGAGCTGCCGGCAGACACTAGCCTTTAATTTCTTGATCTACGTATGATATTCCAACTAAATCACACTTGCTAGATGTACATACCATGATCAAGAAAACATTTACTCCAATATGAGTCTTCCCATTCAAAACTCATTAAAGTGGCAATTATCAAAAACTGTCTTAGCGCAGCCCTCCAGAAGTCATGTTACCACGAGGGGGGACAGAGCTTTAAGAGACAACTACCCGACTCCAGACCTTTGGACATCCAAGTACCGCCTTGTAGGATGTTGTAGAAAGAATGATCAACTGCCACAGACAAAATGAAAACGCCAAGAACAGAACACGACGCCCAGCTGTATTACCCTACATTCAACGGGTATCGCACAATAATGAAAAAGTGGCTTCCAGGTATCAAATTGCTGTCGTATTTTCAGCACCAGACAAGCTCAAAGAAGTTTTGTCCTATGATAAAATCCCCACAGGAACGTAGCAATTGAATGCGACCAGAGACACAAGACAAACGTATAAGTACCTTGCCAAAGCCAGTTTATATATGAAATACCTTTCACCCGTGGCAGAGTATATGCAAACCGATACTTGCAGCGACATAGGTCCTTCGAATGTTCCGAGAGAGGAAATTGAGGAAATATACCAGGAAATGAAGATCAAAGCAAAGAAGAACCCGTGTGTCAGTGCATCCATCATTGGCATTAAGTGACAAAAACTTCATTATCTTAACTCTCCTACTTCAGGTTGTTTCATTGGTTTACTGTCAGCAAATTCATCTTTCTTTCTTCCTGCTATTTCTCAGTTTTTTTTAACGTAACGCTCTTTTCTTTTTTTTGTTGTTATTTCTCAGTTCTTTAAACTTACCTTCCTCTTCCCATTAAGGACATTTCATTATGGGAATTTTTTCACGCGTAAAGAAAGACAGAGAGAAACGCTAGCTCTTTCTCGTCTTCCGTGTGAATATTAAAACGACTGTTGTGAGTTGGCGCTTGTTACGTCTAGTGTGTACTTGACTTTCGCGCTATTTATTTCTAAAAAGGTTATTTCTACTTACTGGTTTCTCAGAACTACAACGTCTGCGGTGTGAAAATGACACGGCAAACCAAACGTTCGGGGCGAATACAATGCTCACAATGCCGCGAATAACGTCACATGCAAGCTATGGATTAATCGATATCATTGACTTATTGTGCGAAACAAGGCTGCCGATACCTAGCATATAATTATAGATTCCCGCAGCGCTACTGACTTTGAACCCAGCCATGACGATGCTTTGCACATTTCGCCATTTGTTCGTTTGGGCAGATCACGTTTAATCTGAAGTGCGAAGTAGACGCCGAGTGAAGCTGCTGACGCTAGTAATTGTCAGCTACGTCTTGCATGGGAAACAAACTCCATTAAAATAGACGTAGTTGGAATGAGCATGCACAATCATAAACGTTGCTCTTCACTCTCAAAAAGCCCGTGCGTCCACTTTCCCGTGCAACACTCGGAGAGCCAATCGCCGCACCTTACGGAGGCAGCTTCAGCGATTGACTGATGCCGAAACATATCTTTAGACCAAAAAACACAATGTGAGTTGTGGCATTGCTTAATGTCACAACTCAGACCATATGCTGGTCTAAGCATGGCTGGAAAGGTTGCCGCCATGCATGAGTGACATCGGCAACCAGACCGGTTGTCTGGTTGCCGCCGTCGCTCATAGATGGCGGTAGCTGTCCAGAATTTTGTGTAGTTTCGTGTGGACATTTGTTTGGTACCGGACACGAAACTGGGAAAACGATCTCTTAACAGCTCCGCTCTAAAAGCAGCGATTGAACAGGTTTAAAATCTTGATAATCGTGATACGACAGGTCCGCGGACCTATTCTATGGCGTTTGCCTCTCTCTCGTTATACACAACACTCAACAGGGCTGCGGACTCGTCCCCGGATATGTTCCTGTGGTCCGGGGACCAACTTTTGAGTTTTGTACGTGTTTTTTTTTGCCACTAGGAACATTGTAAATTTTGAACTACACAACAAAAAAAGGTGATGTCATTGATGTCGTAGGAACACACCAAGGTCATCACCGCCGATGGAAGGAGCGTTGTTCCAGTCACAACCTATGTAATCCCGACCTGCCTACAGAAGAGTACGCCAGCACGCACCTTCTAGTACAGGCTGCGGCCGCAGCATTTCATCACGCTATGACTTCGTGGCGCTGCACAAAGTTTTTTTTGTTTTCTCGGGTATGCGAATGTCAATCGAAGGCGCGTAAGGCGCGGTGGCGTTATCTGGTCGCGACCTGCTGTCCTCGCGGGCCTCGCAGTATCTCGTCAGTCAGTGACAAATTCCTCACTAGAGGCGCCGGCTGCCAACAAAGTGGCTATTTATAGATTATCCGAGAACGCGCCTTATTTCTACGATGGCACAAGAGCAGTCGGGACCTTAAAAAACGCCCTTGCGCTTTCATGCCTGAAAAGCGCGCTCTTTCGATCCAAACAGACATGAGAGCGGTGCCGAAGATGCGTACTGCTGCAGTGTACAACTGCTGGCCCGACGCTACGGCAGGTGTTTTCGAAAAACAGTAATCAGATATCACCAGACGCCCGCCGTGCGGACCGTGCGCTAGACAGGCAAGTTGTGAATTAAGTTTGAGTCGCAGATAAGCCTTTGCTGAGCGCCGCCAACAGCAAAGCGAGACACTTCATCGGCGACAGCGTCTTCCGTAGGAAGCCATTCTGTGGGCAGGTCAGGATTACAGAAGGTCGTGGTTCCAGCAGCCAGGACGATATGTGACTAATGAAAACGCGACACTTTGTTGAGATTGCAAACGCTGTTATTACAAAATGTGAATGCATTCGTAAGTGATGAAAGCAGATAAGGGTAATCAAAAAATGTCAATTATTCGCGAAGAGGGAACATAATACTGCAACAGTCGTCTCAAAAACAACGCTCTATGTATGTTTTTTCGTTTGTTTTTGTATTTCGCTGGAGTGATGTGTTCGTTCGTCAGCTCTAGCGAGCACGCGCTCGCTGGGTTGAATCTAGCCCGGGCTGAATGGGCAAAGCCGCACGCATTTTAGAAATGACTCCGCGGTTCCACCGGTCGAAGGCGCCAGGATCCTTTGCTTGCTATTGGCTGACAGTAGTTCTGGTTTCGGAACATGCTGCTCCCATCGAAGGAGATGACCACGGGGTGTTGAGATCTTTGTCATATTTTTTTAATTAGAAACTCAGCCACGTTCGCCATGATTAAGGAATTTCTAGAATGCTTAGAGACAGCAGAGTGAGTAACTGCCATATTTAGGTGATCTCAGAAACCTCCTCAGGGCATCTTTAAGGGTGAGCAGAGTCTAGAGGGAAAATCGAAAATAGCCAACACCGACAATCCTCGAACACGAGCATGAAGCACGCGCGGGTACCTTTAATAATTTGGCAATCATTAGAGAGTTTTAGTAGATCGTTTTGATGACTCCGATAACGATACCCGATACTCTGCCTCCGCCTTTGCGCTTACATATACAGTATCGTTATCGGGGGTATCGGAGTCATCGGAACGATCTACTAAAACTCTCTACTGGCACTTACTTCACGAGCACTGATAGTCTGCACGCCTGCCAAATGTAGCATCGCGTGCCTGCTGCACTTGTTTAAGACTTGCCGGTGTCGGTTATTTCTGTTTGTCGCTCTAGTGAGACTCGGGCATAAGTCATAGTACACCCGGCAATGCTACTCAATATTGCTCCTTACTACGAAAGGAGTAGTTTCTAGTTGAACGTAAATGTTTCGAATCGTTACTCTTCGCATACAGAATCACCCAAGTCTCTAAACGCATATTCCCAGTTCTCACCAAAGATTTGATTCAATTATTAAAATTTCTTCCCCGCGACTTCTCTATGGGAATGTATTCGAGCATACCACGATTAACAATTTCTTATACTTCATGCAGGCCTTTTGCAGCCCAGCTGTAATATCTACTTACACTCGTTGATAACCGGAGACCGCAATATAAGTATACGGAACAGTTCAGTTACGTGGCGCTGCGCCGCTGCATATAGGTATGTCACCAAATGACAGGGGATTTGTAGTTTTGAAGGTATCGAAAATCGGCGGATCCATCTTCCCAAACAGGTCGATGTGCCACCTCCTACTGATGAACAAAGCACCGACAACTGAATACAAAAAATCGTAAGGGTGCAGGCGAGCTGGTGAGTATTAACCATGTTGAATTAACCTGAGACGGCGGTAGAGTATGAGACGCCGTCCTGTCTATTCTCTGTCCCTTCTACGTTTTGATGTTTCTTCTCTACCCCAGTCTCAGGTTAATTCAACGAGGTTAACTGAATACCTCCTAAGAAAACTGATCACTCGGCCCTCTTCTCATCTTGATCTTCTGGCAGCGGAGTTTGAAGGCAGAATAGGCGCACAACGAATTCCCGGAAAGGGGAAGAGCTGTCTTCAGTTCTCGGCTGGTTTTCTCTAACAATGGGCATTGAAGAATGAGGTCAACAGCGACGGGTCGATCGAATTGTCAACATGAAGCAGCGACATCAGCGTACCCCATCCCTCTCCCTTCATTGTCGGAAACGATTTCTCCTTAATTTCGAGACCTCGTCCACAGCAGTGGACACAATGGCGATTTATATTCTGCTCAAAGCTCTGCGTGACATTGTAGACGTCGACAGAGTTGTAATCCTAACGAACTCTCTTATCAAGCATCAGGGCGTCCGTTACGCCGCCGCGGCTCCTCTAACTTTATTAGGAACGATCGTGCAGATGTCCTGGTAGTTTATATATATATATATATATATATATATATATATATATATATATATATATATATATATATATATATATATATATGTGTGTGTGTGTGTGTGTGTGTGTGTGTGTGTGTGTGTGTGTGTGTGTGTGTGTAGTGTGTGTATATATGTATATATATATGATATATATAATATATATATACGTATTATATATCGGAAAGCATGGAGGGTTGCTTTAATCGATGGGAGACACGGCGAACGGGCAGGAAACGCGCGACATCGATACAGCCGAAAGCGCGCCGTCGTTGGTTAAGTTCGAAGGAAACAAATGTTTGTGTGCGCATTTGGCGGGTAAGCAAAGGCAAGAGGTGCGCAAGAAGCAGAGAAACTTGCACGCCGTATAGCCAACTTAGCTGAGCACCGTAATTGGTAAAGGCTGGGAAAGAGGGTAGTCGTGCTACGCACCTGTGGTATCTTAAAAAACGATTCGAATTTAATTGATAAAATAGGAAGTTGACGGGTTCGTCTGCAAACTGCCATCTGTTTTAGATTTTTTCTTTTGAAACTTTACTGCTGCAGACATTAACGTGTTTAGAGCACTTACCTACAATGGCAGCATGCTCCTTTGTGCTTGGAACGAACGAATGAAAGGTCTACTGCAAACATCTGACCGACGCAGTATCTCTACTTGTGCGAGCAAGCACGTGAAATTAAAGCTTGTCAAGGCTACATTTACGTGGTCGTTGTGCTTGCACTCATGGCTGATCCTACATCACTATTCTGTTGTCTTGGACAATACCACTTCACTAGTGTGCGTGCATAGCAGGCCAGAAATGGGAGGTAAGCTACATCCGCGGGTGTATTTTTGTTTGTTTTGACATTTGGAAATACTTTCAGGGTGAAAGAATGTATTCATCAAATATATTCGGAATAAAAACTACACTGGGTTTCCCCTTTTGAATATTTTTTTAGAATCCTCTCCAGATTGCGTTTATTAATCGAAGAATGCATTGCCCTAAGTTAATCGAGAAAAAAAATGGAACAGATATACGAGATGCCATTTTCGTGTCTCGCGCGTTTGTGTACAATATACATTAATGTATCGTTTTTATGAATCGCCTTATACCCGTGCCAAATGGGCAACTCGAATGCCATTTACAATGAATGACATTTGTGTGATCGGCGAATCAGCTCGCAATTTGTCGCGCGTGGAATGCGCTACGCCCGGAGTGTCGCGCGCTGATTGGCCGATCACACAAATCAATAGTCATTCGTTAGTAAATGGCATTTGAGTTGCTCATGTGGCACGGGTATTAATAAGGATTCCCCACTATGTGGACATCATTGTCGGAGACGAACTGGGAAAATACATGCTTTTCTGTCTCGTTATTATGGACAACTCACAGTACAGACGAGTTTTTGGGAGATTGGAGGTGTCCATATTAAAGAGTCATCACTGTACGTCGTTTCAGCTAACGTTGAGATAAAGCTCTAATTACTGTGCGTCAACGGCGCAAGTAATTAGACCTTTTCATTTTATGACTGTGTCACTTGTGATAGAACACGTGCAGAACCACGATGAACACCATTATGTTGCGCTTTTGGTGCAGTTTGATTGGTCCCATCAGCCTACTGCGTCACTGCGTCTTGATAAAAGGTAAGAGGAAGACTGACACTGCAGCAGGGACGCCTGAATCATGTGTATTTGCTCACGAGCAAGATTGTGTCTTGAGTAGTTCGTGTATTTTATGTAATTGCGATCCTTTTCACGAATGCATTCCTTAGATTCATGCGTCGAAAGTTGAAACCACCCTTCGCCATTTCCTCTTATCTCCTCAACCTTTGTCAGTTTCTTCCATGCTATTACACATTTTTCTCCATTCCCTTCTTCACTTTTCGTCGTAATATTCAATAGATGTTTTCCTTTATAAGCTTTGTTCTATCTTTCAGCCCCCACCAATCTCACATTCCAAAGCAAAAACAATTTGTTTCTACATAGTAAAAGCAGAAAAATAAAGAAGATCACCCTTTGCCGTATTATAGGGGTATTCACTGGACGCCATATTTGAGGGTGGTGTTTACAGAGCATGTTCAGAAAGAGCTCACATTAGTACCCTGTGTAAACCGGCAAACGTGATTCTGCAAAATGCACGTTGCAATAGAATAGCGGAATCTCGCCGACAGCACGCGTTCCTGCAGCCGCGCACACATATGGCAGCCAGCGAATACACCCTAGAGACCTTTTTAGCATAACCGCATACCAGCGCCTAATTGACGTGACCTCGTCCCGGTGGATTTTTAGATTGCCCGCTTACACAGGGTATGCAACCGCCAAGGGAATGGACAAAAAGGCTAAGGAACGGACGTCGTGCGTAAGTAAGTTGAGAGGGCTTTTTTTTTCCCCGTGTTACAATTCCCAAAATCTGCGGTTGTCAGGTCATCACTGCGTTGTCGTCGTGTGCACAGTAACTCGAAATCAGAGCAAGCGGCCACGTGGCCGCTTGCTCTGATTTCGAGTTGAGGTGATGTACGACGCTTATAATTCTCGAAATGTATTGCTGACTGTCATGGTCTAGAAAAAAATCTAAGGCAAGTTTATTCAGTTATTAACGTTAGGGAGTGATTCTTGTTAGTGTTTAGCGAAAGTAGAAAAATCGTTTCATAACTGCTTTAAGGGCGAACGGAGTATAGCGTGACAAATCAGTGATAACACAGAATGTGACGTGGTAGTCTAGAGAATCTGGGCACAAATGTGTATGCTAGATGGCGGAAATGGTATCCGTTTGAGCTTTGCTGAAATTGCTGGAGTCCGCGAACGACGTCGTGCCTGCTATAGTTTTATTAAAGTCCCTCTATCCTGGAAAAAATGGCGCCATTCATTGTTGTGGAAATGCTCGAGACACGTCCCGCGCGCCATTTCTGGGAAGAACATTGCGTGTGAAATCTAGCTCAGTGCTGCGCTGTGCCGCCATAATCTTCCCAAGGGCTGCACGTTGCACGTGCCTCGTGCATCGACGCACCTTGCACTACTTATGAAACATGAAGGGGCTTCAATTTTTATCAGCCCAGAGCGACACCTTCCTGGCTGAGGTGGGCGCGAAAGAGACCCTTTCCAAAATTCAGCCTGGCCACTTTGATGACTACCGTCACTTACGTGTGTCATCCGTACATGCAAATTGCGGTCTTATGGTGGATGCTGAAGTATGAAGTTAAAGGCGGGCACCTGTGCTAAACTTATGCGGAGTTTGAACATTCTAGACGTTAGTTCGTTGTATTGGTGTTCGTTGTCACATTGAAGAGACTTATAAGCTTCTGTGCACTACGCATCTCAGGGTGCCATGTAAATTTTAGGAACGCTCTGCTTCGGCACGCCACAGACAGCTCATGCTCATGACAATGAAATGTAGTGGTTGTTATGAAGAGTTTTATTAAACTAAGCGCCTCGTGCAATGGGGAAGTTGCTTGACACCGTAAGAAATAAAACAAATAGAAAAACCGTCTACAGCGAACACCGTAAATTTCGTACGTCTGCCGTTGATGAATAAGTACTAGATATTGACCCCCATTAGCATAAAAGCATGTGGACTAATATTGGGGCCACTAGCTGGCACTGAATTCGTGAACGGGTTATTGTTGGCCGCCTGTTGGCGATTGGGCAGAGTGTGAAAGGCCAGGAGAAGTAGACTACCAGGGATTATTGCGTGCATGGCCGCAAGCGGCACTCGAAAAGAATCCTCTGCCGCCATGAGACTCGAACCTTTCCTGTAGAGCCTCCCCGCTCATTTGAGGACCTGGGAGCAACCGTCGAATGCTCCGTGCCAACGGTTGACCTCGCAGACTTCTGTCGTGCACGGTTGGATGTCTTGTTTGCGGTTGTGATCTTCTGCGGCGGGCTTGTATATGCGACGTTCTCCGAACCTGTTGGTTTTTGAGACGCAGTAGACAATGCGCCGAGAAAGTGAGCGAGAGGAGGAGGCGAGAGCCCGCGGGCACGTCAGAACGCCGTGCTCTGGTTGGAATGATTAGTGGGTCGACCGAAAGCTAGCAGCCTTTGTGTTCGCAATAAAGTTATTACAATGCACTCTAGAGGTTCAAGTGGCGCTAGTGTCTACGCAAATTCTGGGAGGGAGATTGAAGCAGACAGCAACCAGTCTACTTTACCGTTGCTCCTGGGGGTTTCTATTAGAAAACGCTAGTGCTTTTTGTCTCTTCGCTGAAAATGAACATAAATAACTTTGGTTATTTGGGTCCTACCGAAAGGTCTGTACCTTTATTATCGTTCTACAAGTGTATTTGCGTTAGTTACAGCATTTGTTTTTACCAGTAAACGAAAATCGACTTTCGCTATATATCTGGCGCGAACCTCTGTTCCTTAGCAGATATGTAAAAACGAGCGACTATTCTAAGCAAAATAAGAATCGAAATGAGTGTAGAGTGTTTTCAAGATTCGCCAGCATTCCGTGATGCTTAGATATTGCTAATATGCAAATCCTTTGACATATATAAAAATGACCCCGTCCTTTTCCAGTGGTTAAATCAATCAAAAAGTAAAGAATAAAGTACGTGGGCCATGAAAGGTTTGTCTTTTTTGTTATTTCCTACGCGGGGCAGCTTTTATTTGGCAATTGTTCTCTGGGTTCTCATATTTTCAGAAATTTAAAGTGTGCGGCCGGGTGATGTTCTGAACGCAGAACAAGCATCTTCGCTCATGCTCATGAGCAGAAAGTATAAAGCTGGACTTATTTATTGCAAATCAGCCTATATTGCGTTGCCATCAATTTGTTTTGATCATCTGCATGCACACTTAGTTACTGATCCAGTCTTACTGCTTAGTTCTTGCCGTCTCTTTTGGTTTTCCACATGTCCTTCGTTTGGCACGTATATCCTCCATGCTGGAAAACACCGACGCCGTGTTCGCGCTAACAGTGTGCGAAAGTGCACATAAATAGATATACGAAGCAGTTTTAGCACCGTTTTTAATACCATAAACTTGCGATAAAAACGCCGTAACTGACCAATTATTTTGTCTGCGTGACTGAATAATGTCCCAAGCTACGTAGTACGTACGAATTATTCGTGATATTTGCTCTTATAATCAAGCGCAGGGAAAAAATGCCTCGTTTTTTCCCATTGAAATACATTACCAGAAGTCAATTTCCGACTGTTTACCTTCTGCTTCCATTCGCAACACCACACTGACGCCATTAACTCTTAGCCGGTAACGGTTAAGAGTTAAGTACGCGCTCCGCCTCCGTCTCAAGCTTTCTGCCTTCGGTCCTCTGGTCCTTGAGAAAGAACGTGGGTTGGTACCCCGCTACCGACACCATGTAACGGCCCAGAGCGTGGGCCGTTACATGGGTCACTGCGGCTGCACGACAACTCCTCGGCGCCCGTTTATTCTTACATTCTATAGGCGCGTCTGGTGCACAGTTGCCAGACGTGCACATCGCGCCGCTACAGGTAACACTTCGTTGCACGGGAAGGCGAAGCCCGTGGCATAAAGCCCCTCTTGAGTGGGAAAAATGTCGACACTCATTTGTTGTGGAAATGCTCGAGACCTGTGCCGCGCGCCAGTTCTGGCAAGAACATGGCGTCTGAAATCTAGCTCAGTGCTCCGCTGTACGCCATGGTCTTCCCAAGGGCTGCACGTAGCGCGTGCCTCTTGCATTGCCGTGCCTTGCGCCACTTTCTGTGACGAGGCCACAAGCGCACGCTGGAGGCGGAGCTTCCACTCAATTCTTAGCCTGTCACCGACTAGTTCTTTTCTTAAACATAAAAAAATAAGTCACGGAAATGCAATTTTACAATGAACATTTCATATGTCAATCATCTGCCCAACGTATGAGAGCCGAGAAAAGGTGCGTAGACGCTCTTTTCGCTTTCGTCGGCGTAAATATCGCACTAAAACTCTTTCCATCGGAGTTTTTTTTTATGTTTATATAAAATCTGCTACGAGCAGCGTGCAAACTGTGCACTCCTAACTTAGCATATACATTTTTTTTCTTATTTTTTGTCGCTCTGTCTTGCCTTTTTCACCGAGAACAGCGCCGCTGTATGCCCGAACACGTGATGTTTTCCCGTCGCCGTGTGTAACTCGGGGGCAGAGGAAGAGGTTCGTCTGGCACTGCTGTCCTATCAGTGAGGAGACGAATGATGCGGCAGCGTTTGGCTGGCAGTCAGATTGTCGGCTTCCGTTCACGGTTAAAGACCGGATATGGTTAAGTACCTAGCATATAAACACATTCTGAATTTTAAGACATCCCGTTGTTCTCGTCGCATCTTCCCCCGTATTGTGACATCTTCCCCTCAAAGTGTGTAGATACAACGGGAAGAATAGTCCTAAAGCCGGGGTCGCACTGATCATACCTCATACAAAACAGAGTCTGCGAACACGAATTATTGCAATATCCGTGGTTCGAATGTCGCGTGCCTTGAACTCATTGCCATGAGGCATTCGATGCACTGATCTCGCGGTGACTCGCGTTCAAATCTGCAGACTGCCTTTTGTATGATATACGAGCAGTGTTACCCCTGCTAAGATTACTATGTATGCTTCGTACACTTTAACCGTTCTAATCCCATTAGTCTTTGACAAAATTCCTGTAGGAGCACTTCTTTTTCAGCAGCTTGACGCCGGCCATTGTGTTATTTTAGTCTTGTTTTTTTTTTACGGTCTCGGTTAAAAGTTTATGCCAGGAGTTCAGAGAACAAAGTCTTTCCAGGCCAAACGCCTACATTATATTCTAATCCACCTTGCGATGGTCCGCAGCGGACGCTACGAGCCTTGCAAGACAATCTAAAGCTATTCAGGCGTCACGTGACCTTATGGAGGGGAGGAAGCAGCGGCGCGCGTGGCACTTAGTCGCAGCTGATACGTTCTTAGTGCTGGATTTGCTAGGGTGGTCCGCAGCGGTTCATCTTGAAACAAAACGGAGTACAGTAACTTCCCGGAGGCAGCACGCGGACAATGGGTTAAATTCCTTTTCGGGAAGTTCCGCGCTGCAAGCAGAGACCGATCCTGATTTGCATAACCAAGGGGCCTTCGGCGTACGTGCGCACCAAGCAGTTCCGTTTGTAAATATAAAGGCAGCCATTCTACCGTAATCCAGTTGGGACTAAAGCGGACTATCACACAAAAAATCCTAATAAAAATATTATTTTCGGTCTAGCTTTTGCGGTGCTGCGCACAACTGCGGTCGCTTTCATTTCGCCAGCCGGATTCGCGGAGGTCTTTCTTTAGTAGAGTTGCAGCTAGCCGTTGCGGTAGTTTGTCATTTCTACGGGCTCCCGGTCGAGAAAAGAGAAGGGGAGAAAAAAAAGTGAGCGCGCGGAGAGGAAAATAAGGCAACCTTTGATTCAACGAACGCGTCTTCTCATTAATCTCTCTGCGCCTCACGCGGCCCCGAGCAACCTGTGGCGCTCGGACGGCGATCAATGAACGCACGGTCGGGGGAATCGTGCCGCCCGCACGCTCGCCGTCGCTTGCAAACGCAGCAGCAACGCGATTGCTCACGACGCCTCTCTTTTCTTCGTTGGACGGTCTACGAGGTGAAGCGCAAAGTGCTTCGTGGGCTCGCACCGCTGGCAGGTCCTGGACCCAATATCTTATATAAAGTTGCTGACAAGATATTGCGAAGCAGGGTTCGGCTTATTATGTTCGCTCTTCTTGCATCCTGATTGGTGGTCCGGAGTTCCTGTCGGATAGGGAAACACAATATATTGACTGCGGGACGTTAATGAGATGCCCGCCACATCCTGCGTTTCTAAGGCTTCGCTTTCGTTTCACCTTACTTAGTTTCACCTTAGGTACAGACGAAACCGACGCTACGAGCTGATATGATCAGTCAGGCAGCGTGAAAAGCCTACCATTGTGGTGTCCGCCATGTTCCTGTGCATGTTCTATCATCGCTGAACCAGTCATAAAGAGGACTTGCGCCTTTGACGCTGCTTGATTCGTACCATTATCTCGTAGCGTAGGCTGTGTCTGGATTTAGTTAACTCTGAAAGCAAAGTATAGTGACTATAGTTGATGGATACTTCGAGCTGTAAATTTTCACGAAGATGTACGCAAATCAGCATAAAAGCGGGCCGGGGTGGGGGGGGAAGGGGGGGGGGGTTATACGTTTATAGGTACAGTATGTCTGAATTCTTGGGGTTAAGAAAGAATGTATAAAATAAAGTTTTATATCCGGGACCTGTTGCCCCATGGTCCTCTTTCCTCGGAAACCTAAGCAAAATGTTTATTTTGGGACATAATATAATGTTCCTATCATTTTTATTTTATTTTTCTTTTGTGAGAGGAATAACTGGGATGCTTTTATTGACATTTCATTTATAATTTAAAAAAGGCAGAAATAGTAAAACAAATGATGATTCATATTGTTTATTAATAGGGCTTACGTAATACCTCTTGGTAATATTAAAAATGAACGCAACCACGAAGATTGGCAGCTTTGTGAAAAATTTAAACGCAGTTATAAACTAAACTGATTTAGGAAATTCTACAAATTGTATGCGCAAATAAGATGAAAAAAGTATCACGACGCACACAATTTACAAATGCGCCAAATAAGCACCAGTACGCACCAGCCACTGAACCGACCCTTCGCATATCGACCAGAAAATGCAGTAGTCGTGACAAGTTAGGTAACGTCAGCGTAAAGTGTAACTCTTCAGCGTCCTATTTGCGCATCGTGGCGAAAAAGTGGCTGGCTGTAATGAAGCAGTGTACTGACCTCGGCGTGTCTCAGTAAAGTAGTGTTTAGACGGCCTCAAGAAACCGCTAAGTGAAAGCCTCCGAATGGTTCAAGCCACCTATGGTTACCAAAAACTAAGTACCCTCAATAATTTCCCCTTTAATGATATAAATAGGATTTAGTTTAAATATATCCTATGTTTTTTAATAATTTTTATAGCCTTTTGAACGTTTTTATTCTCCGTCTCTTTCGGGAGTATTAAACGTCAGTTGTCAGTTAGCGCTCCTTCCTGTCTTCCTCGCTTTTCCTGTCTCGTTGTTTTGCGCTTAAGTACAACCAACTAGCCCGCCAGATGATCTTATTGCAGATGGTAAACATTTGCGTCTCACCAAAGATGTGAAGAACGCTGGGGCCCCGGAGAGGACCATAATAAATTAGGTCTTGCAAGGATTTGAACTAAGATAGCTAGATTCAGCGTCCAGAGTCCTAACCCTTGCAACTTGAGAGCTTATACCTTTCGACGCCGGGAATTGAACACGGGCCTCCTCGGTGAGAACCGGCTATACTAGCCAGTAGACGAGACCTATGTTGTTGTTTTTTGTTTCGTTTTTACACAATCAAATATGACTAGAGCATATAATTTTAGCATTTGCTTTCACGAAATGTTAACAACTCCCCAAACCACGGCACAACGTTTAGACGCCCAGTTTTTGTTTTTTTCAAGGCTACTCACTTGTTTGGTTGTTGGTAATGGCGCGTTTAAATAAACCTTTCCGTGCACACCATATCTTTTACGCCGTTTCGTACACGGCGGAGTTACTGTTATTGGGACAGAGCCACAACCTTAACAGCATACCTGTTTCTAAGTGCATGAAACAGTATGTGTATGCTCGGTTTGTCGATACAAGTGCCGTGTTTGTCCTGTTTTTGAGAACCGTTCGAAGTAAGCGAATAAGCGAAGTGATGACCAATTTAACATGTCAAGTGCCATTTTGTTTTACATTTTTGTTTTACAAAATGCTGCTGCAGACTGAGAAATTCAGTATGTTTCATGGTGTTTCAGTAATATATAAACGCAATCTTTTGGTGTGATTAAATACTTATGCTCCCTCCTAATCCAGTGCTTCATCCCATTATTATTATAGGCTAACCCAAAACTTTTGTCTTTGTGGTATGAAAGGCGTTCATCGGGTGTGTTTGTTTTAAATCTTGTCATTATTTTAGCAGTTGTAATGCGCTCACAGGTGCAGCAATAGACATTGTGCTCTGCCCGAAACATGGGCAAGAATAACGATGGTAAAGGCTCCGTTGTACTCCGACGTTGAGTGCAATGAATGCATCGTAGCGCAATGCGTGGGCTTTTCATTAGGGAGTTTTCGTAGATCGTTTTCGCCGTCCCGCAACGCTCTCCGCAACCCGCTCCGATACCCGGAACTCTACAGTCAAGGCCAACTGCGCGCAGGCGCAGTAGCGGCTTCTTCGTTGCGGAGGGCTTAGCGGAGGGTGAAACGCGATCTTCGAAAACTCCCTATTGGCCGGCGAGGAGGAACTCAATATCTGCGACCAATCAGTATCGCTGTCCGCTGCGCTGTGCCGCGTCTGCTACGCTGGACGTAGGAGTGCCACGGCGCCTTAATACCTCAGGCAATATAATTCTGAAGAGCGACGTCGTCATTACAAAGCAATGACTCCCGGGAGTGCCCCAAGGCGTCAAACTTGGCAAAGATTTCTTTGTCGGCACCCTTCGAACTCGTGCCCTACCATCATTGCACGCTGTTGATTGTTGTTCTCCAGCACTCCAGTTCTTCTGTATTTATTTATTTCAAATACCCTCAAGGTCACGAGGGAACCGCAGAAGATAGTGGGTTAAAAGTACATGGAGCAGAACAAAAAAAAAAAAGAAACTGATTCTAAGATTGAAAATTAAATAACACCTGGATAAGGGGAGCAAGGGGAACAAAGGACAAACACAAATCTCCAAACACAGCTAGGCAACAGGTGCGCGATACCGAGACCAGGCAGGCTTTTTCGGTCGAGCGCTCATGATTGCCGTGATCGATGAAAGAGAAAAAGTAGGGCTGGGCGTCGATTAAAAATTTTAACCCGATTAATCGCCACCCTTTAATCGATTATTTAATCGATTAATCGGTTGCGTTGATTTTTATAAATAATATATGAAAAATAATGCAACAACTCGTCTTGCCTTTGAAGACGTATTTTACTCTCTGTTACACGGCGCAAAGGGCATTTAGAATTGAGGATACATATAGTTCAAGGATTCAAAGACTCACATATTTTTGCTCCAGCTTCGAAGACAAAGAAGCTTGTCCATATTCTCCGACAGGAAGACAAGAAGTTAGGGCTTGGGCGATGCTTTCTTCTTTTTTCAAAGAAAGGAACCTCGATGAGAAGGCTTTGATTGTTGTCTGCGTTTTGGCGGATGGTTCTTGCTGCAGCTACATGGGGGCTTCGCTCGTAGGTGATACTGAAGCGAGCTTACGCTTCCACTGTATGAAAACGGCTTTTTGCAGATGATGCACTGGACTTCCTCCGAGTTAAAAACTTCTCCGCTGGAGTTTACTTTAAACTCAAACTTCCCAGCTAGATTGCCTTTCATACTCGTGAACTCGTCCATTTTTACGGGCCGAATACTGGGGCAAGTAACCATGGCGTTGTTAGCTTCCCGGCTTGTTTTTCTGCTCGTAGCACCTGGCGGGGAACGGACTTCTTTTGAGTACCGATTAAAAAACCGATTAACCGGTTAAAAAATTTGATTGCGATTAACGCCTTAATCGATTAATCGGAAGGTTAATCGATCAATCGCCCAGCCCTTATAAAAAGCAAAAGTTAAACGACACTTTCTCTTCAAAATCACAAGAAATGGCAAGACGGACACTATTTTCCCAGGTACGTCTCTTTGTAAATTATATATTTTTCTCTGCAAATACGTTGTTCACAAGGCTAAATTCCTTAGGGGGATTTACAGGAATCGTTTGAGCCATTTACTGCAATAACAAATATTGATACTGAGGTTCTCAACTCCATCTCGCACGTTCCACGCAGTGCACGGCTGGGCACAATCGCGATACAAATGTATCGTGATTGTATCTTGGAGATACCTTTGAATACCTATATCTTTGTATCGGGATACATTTAAAAGAAAATAATGTGTATCTTAGTAGTGAAATTCATCTACGATGTATCAATTGTATCGAAATATCTGTCAGGTTTAGATATCTTGTTACATATGTGTTGTCGAAAATAAACTGCCTTGTTTTTACGATTAACTGTAAACGTCCTTTTTTCTGCAAGGGAAATAACCCAATATAACGGGGAAGACTGGTTGTCTGGCATACGGCAAACAATCACCGAAACTAAGTAAGAAACAAAGAAGGTGGTATGCAAGAAGGTCGTTTGAAAGAATAGCAGGAGATATTTTATCTACCATAGTGGTAGCTCAGGAGTGCGTCGACTGTACTATATTTGCTCTGTTCATGCCGGAACTTGGTTTGGTAGCTATGATGTGTAACGACCCTAATATTTATCGAAACTAAAATAAATGCACTAGCAGAACACGCCTCTGAACACTTACTGCGATTGACTTGAAGCAATGCAATTGTTGTAACGTACTCCAAGTCCAGTACATACTATATTGTTTTCCTCAGATGGAAATACTTTAGTTACTTTTTACAGTTAGTTTACATTTTACAGTACAAATAGCTACCCGCTTCTCACCTCTACTGGGTGTATAAAGTGAAATTTTATTGCGGAGAAGCCCTTTTCGATATATAATTTCGTGTTGTCCTTTCTGTTCTAGTCTTTTCGTTTAGCTAGGATCCGATAAAATTTTGAAGAATTTCGTTGTGGTGTAAATAATGTTGTTCTTGTTTTACACAGAATTCGTTAAATGATTGGCAACTAACAACTTTAAGTTCGAATGTCTGAAACGAAAAACAAATCATCGATTGTCAGCCGAACGGCGTTGACGCAGCGCTCTTCTCCCTCGTGATGGGACACAAGTTCCTGAACTTTTCGTTCGAGTGCATCGGAGTTGCACTTCTCCCGCGGGTCACAACACGTGATCAAGTATAGAGTGATGTTCTACTCCTGGCAGAGGCGAAAACAAGCTATCTCCGGCCTTCACGAAAAAAAAAAAAAGAGGCGATAGTTATTACAGGAAAGAAGAAAAAAGAAGTCGACAAAAGATTAGGCGTGTTCACTTTGGCGTGACGAGTATAGTGGTTTTTGAAGGGCGTTGTTAACTTGTATTATTATTATTATTATTTTACAACACGCGACGCCGGCGTTTTTGTGCGAGATATAGCTCGAAAACAACTACGCAAAGACCTTGTAAGTGATGTTTTGCAGCTTTTTTGTGCTTATAACGCGTCTAAGAATTCGATGCCCTCGCTAAGTAGCTAGCTCGTCGCTGCAGCATCGCATTCGATGGTACGTCTGCCTCGTTCCTGCACTATATTGCCACGCGCGTCTCGGACCAAGCGCGTCCGTGGCCGAACGGTTATCGTGCTTGGCTTCCACGCAAAAGGCCACGGTTCGATTCGTGGGAACGTAAGTACGTTTTTAATGCGAAAGCATTAATTGTCCCATGAAAGCATTAATGTCCCATTAAAGTTCTTTAATGCGAAAGCATTATTGTCCAATATCAGCTTCTAAAACCGCGCCAAGCGGCACCTAAATTCCTCTGTCCCATGCAGCGCAAGCTGTAGTCATTAGCAGGCACCCCATTCGGTGGCGCGCGGCGTAGGTTCAAAAAAGGCCATCCCACGAAGAAGCCCTCTCCATGGTGGCGCAGCTGCCGGGCCGCCGGTAAAGGGAGCGGCCGGCCGCAGAGCCAGCACAGCCCGTCCGGGCAGACTCCGCAGAGGCTGCCCGGCCGAGCTCAGCGCTGCACGCAGCTTGTAGGAATACGGTACATATACCAATGCTTTCGCATCTTAACAAGTTAGCAGTCTCAAACGTCTTTGTATTTTTTTGTTTTTTTTCTTTCTGTAAATGTTGCGTTTTGGAATCCTTGAGAGAGATAGAGAAAAAAAACTTTATTGAGTGAGGGAATGGGTTAACGGGGATTAGACGTCACGGTGGTGGTGGTGGGCGAGGGGCGGAAGGCCGCGCCCCAACGTGTCTTCTCTTTTATTTACACTCTTAAAGATTCCTTCGCGTCTGCTTACCCGCAGAACACTCGAAGAGCCAATCTCTGCGATCTACGAATTCAGCTCAGCAAATGATGAGGTGGAACATCCGTTTACACCTCAAAATTAAGTCTGCGCTGTGGCATCACGCAATGCGAGCCTGACGCTTTGCGTTGCGCAATGCCATAGCGCAGACTTCAGTTTTAGGTCTAAAGTGGATGTTCCGCCTCATCATTCGCTGAGCTGATTTCGTAGATCGCAGAGAATTGGCTCTTTGAGTGTATTGCTGGTATGTAGACGCGCAGGCATTTTTTAGAGTGTAGGGTGGTCGTCCCGTGGTTGCCATCGGCCGAGGCCTTCCGGCGACCTCTTCCGCCCCTTTTGACTAGGCAGGCATGTAGGCTCGGGTCGGAGCTGCGAAGCGAGGTCTTCAACCTCTTTTCAGAAGGGATATCGGGGAAGAGATCATGGGGCCATGCTCAGATGATGTGGGCCAGGTTGGCATGGGCGCCACATAAGGGGCACGCCGAGGTTGGATAAAGGTGGGGGGGATATGGGTCATGGTAGCCGAGTTGGGGAAAACTCCCGTCTGGAGTTGGCGCCAGACGTGTGATTGTTCTAAGCTAAGGGATTTGTCCACCTGCGGATAGATTCTGCGGGAGAGGAGGTAGTAGGTGGTAATGTCGTGATATCCGATCAGACGTTTCCGCGCGGACCGGGCTCCGTGGTAGGAATACGGGCCCGGACAAGCCCGGATAATAAGTCCTCGGGCTGGGTCGTGGGCCGCCTCGTTTCCCTCGAGCCCAGAATGCGCGGGTGTCCAGATGAGTGGGACTTGGGATTGAGATGGGTTTCTGCGCAAAATTTTGAGTGCCATCGCGGATATACGTCCGGCGGTGAAATTTTGGAAAGCGGTTTTAGAATCGGTAATGATTGTTGAGGGGAGTTGGGTTGAGCGTTAGGGCCAGCGCTATCGCGGCCTCTTCCGACGGTTACGGGATGGGCGTCCGGACTGTGATCGAATCTAGCGGGTAGTTGTTGGAGTTATTGCGAACTGCGAAAGTGATGAAGGCCTCGTGGTGCATATATTCCGCTTCATCTACGTACACGACTCGTGGGTCGTTTTGTACTTCTTGTGTAGGGCGCGGGCTAGTTGTTCTCTGCGATCGGTGTGGTGTGTGGGGGTCATGTTGCAGGGGAGGGGTTTGGCTATAATATGTGCGTGGATATCTGGGGGAATGGTTGTCGCGTCCTGATATGGAATGTGGTGTCCTATCCTTAGGTTTCGGAGAATGTGCCTTCCTGTGGTGGTGCAGGCGAGGCGTTGTATTGTCCCACTAGATGGGCTTCGACGAGTTCGCTGGCCTTGTTGTGAAGGCCTAACCCTTCGAGTCTGGCAGTGGACGTGCCTGGGGAAGGCGAAGCGCCACCTTGTAAGCACGTCTAATGAGGATATCGATTTTGTTAGTTTCTACCACGGTTAATTTAAGGTAGGGGATGGAGTAGACTATTCTCCTCACGACGAAGGCTTGGAGCACGCGGACCCTGTCCTGCTCGGCCAGGCCTGCGTGTTTCTTGGTGACTCTCTTGAACAGATCTATAGTTTGGTTTACGTTCCTTTCTATGGTCTGTAAAAAGTTGTGATTGAGTCTGGTGGATTGTACCTGCAGCCCAAGGACTTTGAGGGCAGGGACCTCCAGGATCTCTCTCCGGTCAATGTAGAGTTTGATGTGGAGGTGCGTTGTTTTTTGTTGGTTCGGGGGAATAACGAGTAGCTCAGACTTAGCCGGGGAGCAGGCCAAGCCCGCTTTTTTCGCCTCCTCCACCACCTCCACTATGCCTCTTGGCAGCGTTTCTTCTATGTGGCCGTCACTCCCCCTGTTAATCCAAAGGGTGATGTCCTCTGCATAGAGGCTGTGGCGGAGGTGTGGGACCTGTGCAAGTTTTTTGGGGATGTCTGTGATTGCCAGGTTGAAGAGTAATGGCGAGAGGACGGCTCCTTGCAGAGTGCCTCGACTGCCTAGTGGGAAGGCGTCTGAGACGAGGTTGTCTAGATGTCTGGCGGCTGTCCGATTTGATAAGAAGTTCCTAATGTAATTGCAGGTTTTCTCGCCCGGATTGACCGACCCTAGACCCGACATTATGGCGTCGTGCGTGACGTTGTCAAAGGCTTTAATCAGGTCGAGGGCTAAGGTCGCCGTCGTGTTTAGGCTGCTGGGGGGTTTGATGATTTGTTCTGAGAGTTGTTGGAGTATGTCTTGTGTTGAAAGACCGGTTCTGAGTCCGATCATAGTGTGGGAGAATTGTTCCACGTCGTTCATGTATGTGGTGAGTCGGGCTAGGATGACGTGTTCCATGAGTTCCCCTAGCACGACGTGAGGGAGATGGGGCGGAGGTGTTCGATCGCGAGCGGTTTTTTTGTCTTGGGGATGAGGATTACCTTGGCATGTTTTCACGATTCCGGTAGTTCTGCCGTTCTCCAGCATGTGTTCAGGAAATCTGTGATTACGGTGATGGAGAAGTCGTCGAGGTTTCGTAGCACCCGGTTTGAAATCTGCTCGGGTCGTGGGGTCGAGTTGGACCTGAGTTTGCAAATGGCCAGTCAGACCTTGGCCTCGGTTATGTCTCTGTCCATTTCGCTGTTGGTTTGTCCCGTGAAGGGGGCTAGTGGGATCATGGGTCCTATCGAGCGGTACGTGTCTCGGGTTTGTGCTATAAGTTCGTCGTTCGAGCATGAGTATGTTTGGAGGATTTTGGGTCATGCTGTGTTTCTGTCTGTCTTGCTCTGGTCTGGGTCGAGGAGGTGTCTTTGTAGCTGCCACGTTTTCTTCATTCCGAGGCTTCGTTGCATCTGGCCGCAAATCTGGCCCCACTGGTCGCGCGCGAGCGTCGTCGCGTGCGCGCCAATCTCCGTCTCCAGTCGGGCCAGTTTAAGCCGGAGTTTTCGGTTACTCTTGTTTCTTCGCCATCGTTTTAGGATCCTTTGATATGCCTGCCAAATATGGCTGAGACGGGAGTCTACCGCGTCAGGGGGAGGTGGGAGTTTAGGTCTTTCGTGACTGTTTTTATGTCTGCGAGGAGTTCTTGTGCACATCTGTTGATATCCGTAATGCATTCCGGGCTTTCGCCTTCATCCGCGTGTTTAATGTTGGATTCCCAGAGCGCTCTGAGGTTATCCCAGTCGGTCAGGGTTTTCTGTCTGAGTGTATGACTGTGTTTGTGTTTGGATACCATCTCTTTCTCGATTATGATGTGGTCGCTGACTAGTATTTGATCGGTGACCCTCCATCTTACCCTATTGGTGTGTAGGGATAGAGTGAGATCCGGGGTAGTGTCGCGTTGTGCGCTGTTGCCGATGCGTGTAGGGGTATTAAGGCCTGCTTCTAGTGTGAAATGGTGTGTTTGGATTTGCTCCCAGAGGTCTCTGCCCTTTTGCTTGCAGGTTGGGTATCTCCACGCTGCGTGAGGAGCGTTAAAAGCTCCTACTAAGACCCGCGCGTAGGGAACCACTTCCTGCCTCGTGAGGGAGCATAAGCGGTTGAATCGATGTGCTCTGGATTTAGGAGTGCTGTAAATGTTTAGTGTATATAGTCTGTTCGCTCCCATTTTGCGTGGGAGGACAGTGATCAGGTAGTGGGGGATGCTGACGCTGTCGAATTGGCTCCTATAGGCCGGTATATTTATGTGTACGAGGACCGCCGTTTTGAGGCCGGTCGCACTTTGAAAGGCCCTATAGCCGGGCAATTTGACAGCTTTGTCTCCTGCAGTGCTATAACTTCCGGGGGGGGGGGGGCATCTAGGCTTTGGAGATACATCTGTAAATTGAATTGTTTTATGTAATTCCACTGCCAAACCTTAATGGGGTTGGTCTTATTGTTTTTCTTGTGGCCTATTATGTTTTTCGGGTTGGGGTATGTGATTGGTAGCGTTACCAAGCCTGTTCATTGTTTCTTGCATAAAAGTGTGTAGTCCAGATCTGTACGAGTTCATTTCTTATCGGAAGGTTTTCATGCTGTTTTGCATGATGGTCATGTTTTCATGGAGTGCGGCGTTGCCTCTCCCGAAAGCGATTATTTTACGGCCTAGTTCTTGTTGCTGAAGGGATTCTCCTGCGGGGTTGGGGATTTGTACAATAATTACCGCAATCACTCTTTTTTTTTCTGAGGGGGGGGGGATAACGACAGGCGTTTCATTACCACAGTGCGGTCTCGTGTAAAATGTAGGGATTAATTGGTCTAACAAGCACGTACCTTTCACTCATTTTTCCCGGATACCATACGTTTCACTCATTTTGCTTAGATACGATACGTTCCACTGTCACCTTAAGCATGAATGGAGGCCTATGACGTCAACTTCGGCGGGTGTGCTCGCGGACACCGGTGGCTGGTGGCTCAAGAAAGGATCGTGCGCCACTTACTATGGACACTGCAATGTTTGGTGCAGTATCCCTTTGAAGCAGAACAACGCAAATCTTTATCGCAAATACCTGATTTTCATGAACGCTCGTATTTTACCACTTCTGTAATTGCACGTTTTCCAACTTCTTCGCCCTTACATTCTACAGATTTCTAATAACTTTATCCTAAGAATATATTTTAAAAAATAAACTTTTGAAAACGCTGGGGGTTGGCCTGGCGGCGTTAGCTCTGTGCTCGGTGTCACAGCAGTGGCTGTTGAAACGCGCGGAAAGCGTACCTGCCCCCGGGCTAAGTTCATCGGTCTCGCTGCATATTCGCTCCATGGAGCTCATCCTCAAAAGTATTTAATTCCTTTGAACCAGGGAGTTTAGGTTGTTTGCATAAATATTTACTTAAACTATCTATTTATTGAAAGAGTTCACAGGGCCGATAGGTACCCCATTCATTCATTCCCGGCATTTGCTTCACATCGGTAGAAAATACACCCTGGATAAGGTCGCATTGAAGACCTAGACTTACTGTATAACTAGCTTAGCATATATTTCAGTTTTATAATTTAAAATTCATGTAAGTTGAATAACTTCCGTATTTGTGAAACGAATATGCCACTTTGACGGAAACATATATCGACAAGTTAACTGAAAAGCTTACATTGTTTTTTTCTGTGGTCAAATTTGTTTTTTGGAGATTCATACAGCGGGAAGTTAGCCGGTCTTGCACCACCGTTTGGTGTGAAAGTTTCTGGAATCATTATTTATTTTATTTATTTAATCCAGGTGTCTCCGCTGTAGATGGCAATTCTGCCAGGGCAGTCTGACTCATTGCATAAAGTTACACAGTTGTCTTCGGAGAGAAGCGTGACACAAGTCTACTCGCACGTAACGCCACCGAGACTGCGGCTTGTTTCTCGTGGTGTAATTGCCAAGATAAAAGCAAACACTTCTTCGCAACGGTTGCTGACGTAGTGGTGAGAATCACGCCGGAGTTACAATATACACGGGAAAACTCTTTGCGCCATTTTCAAAGAAAGGGACAGTGCGCGTTATCAGCTTTAGTTAAGCCCAAGAGTGCATTGCAACAGAAAGATGTCCCCGATTATTTGCAACTCCAACGACCACTCTCGACGAATATGGTCGCCACTCTCGACAAATATGGCGGCTATAGAGTGTATTCACTGGCGGCCATATCCATGTGCGCTAATGCTGAGCACGTGCTGATGGCTAGCTTCCACAGTTATTTGGCAACGTGCACCCCGCACCATCAATATTGCCGGTCTTGACAGCCTATCAATGTGAGCTCGTTCTGAGCATGCGCTCTAAACAGTGACCTCAAATATGGCGGCCAGTGAATACCTCCTATAAACTCAGTGCCATGTGCCAGCTCAATGCACAACTCTCGTGTTTAAGCAGGCAAGCGCTGGATTCAAAATGCTTTGCCCTGATTTTTGTCCACCCTGTCCTAATGCTGCGGCAGTGTATCGGCGGGAGTGTTGGCGTAAGCAAGCGTTCCAGAGGGTTACCTTTCTTTGAAGAAGCGATAGAAGGACTATATACCATGGGTTGCGTAGGTTGCATTGAAAACGTAGGCCACACACTGGCACGATAGTAAACACAAAGTCAACGGGACAACTGTTCGTCCTACACTAACATAAGACGCAGTGCTTGGCGCACCTAATTAGTTTGCCCATTATCAGTCATGATTTTTCTTATGGTCCTGTCGGCGCTGCCGTTTTGTTACTAGCGAACACAACTAACGCAACTTCCCTCGCTTTACTTTGGTGGTCATCGCTACCAACCGCTGACAACATGCCATCGCAGAAACCACAAGAGACAAGCACAAATCGCTAAATGACCCGATTCCGGCCAGTTCGGTGTTTTCTTACTAGTACCGTCCGTGTTGCTGGAGTCGCGAATAAATTCCGTTGCGGCTCGTAGACTGAACGCAGACACTGATTGAGCACAGGAGTCGGACTCGGTGACAGACAATAGAGGGTTTTAGAGCAAGAGGCCCCAACGCTCAGGGGCCCCCGCAGCTTGGGGTGTCGAACGGCGCATGCTCCGTATGACGGACCAACCTATTCAGAGCACCCAAAGCCTGGAAACGTCAAATAATTTATATTACCGGAGGAAAATCGGGTTGGAGCTTGTCTTGTAGGTGCCAGCTCTGCCAGGTATCACTGAGAACCTAAGCAATGCAGTCCTAAAAAGTAAATTTGTGTCGCCATTTCTCAAAGGGCAGAACATCCCTAAGGATGCTCTGCCTTTGAGGAATGGAGAGACAGATTACTCTTTAGTTCATGTTTGGATGGCATAATTTCGCCATCCAAACATGAACGTCTTATTTACCTTTTCTTTGACAGTCAATGTGCCTTGTGGACTGCCGACTCCTACGTGTGGCTGCGAGGGGTCGTTTGTTCTGGCTGTGACTTAGAGTGGTCTTTCTTGCGATTTCGCGGTTGCGACCTCACTCGTGCGGCCAGAAGTTTCAATGGTAGCTGCGGTATTCAACATCGCAGCTACAAAATCCCGAGAGAGATCGCACCATTGAAATCACGTTTAACTTTTTCTGCGGCTGCCATGGCGTGGAAAGAAAAAGTTATGCACGTTCTCGTACCTTAGGACTGAAGACCTTATTCTAAGCGTAATTTATGAAAAATAAAAAACATAATCTTACCCCGAATGACGGTTGCGCTGGAAGAGCGTGGGGTTTGTTTTACATTGTGGAGCTTGATTTTGTACACAAACAGAGGATTGTGCGTGAGAGAAAACTTTTCTTCCGGTGAGGCCAGACAAAGTGTACCCTTCTGCCTTTTTTTACGTGTTTCATTTCTTTATTTAATTTTATCAATACTATTATTCCTAAACCCGGAATGTAATAGGAGTGGCCCAGTAGTGAAGCACTGTATAAAGGGAAATTCGCAATTTAATTGTAAGACCCGTAACTTACGACAATCTACAAAAAAAATAAGCAAAGTACAATGAACAAGCTGTGTGTAGAGAACTATTCACCTAAAAAGCGGTACGGTAATAAAAATACATGAGAAAGATTGTCCAATCAACAGTAACAAATTTGACGCAAAGGTAATTTTGACAGTGAAACGCCAATTATAAAGATGAATATATTTAGACAGCTGATAAGAGTTGCTCAAGAAACGTGGAAACACTGGTGCATTCACTTATATTCCTTGACAGTTTGATCTAATCTGACACAGTGCGCGGAATAAAGGGAGTAGCTAAAGCAGTCCACTCAGGAGTGGCGTTCGATAATTGTTCTCGAGTGTGCGAATCGAGTGTTCGTCCCTTCTGAAAAAGTAATATATTTACCTTGGCGTGCTATTATGGTCCCATTCACTTCGAAAAAAGTAATATATTTACCTTGGGGTGCTATTATGGTTGCATTCACGATTAGACAAAGTATTTTGAGCCGGGCTATTTTTCTTCTGCTGTGACAGGGGCGCTAAGTCCGTTTGAAGCATTTAATTTGAGGATGAATAGCTTTCTTCCGAATTTGTTGAAGATAAACCCAGTGGCGTCACGAGGGTCAGCGGCACCCGGGGCGGTAGCCCGCCGCGACACCCCCCCTCCCTCCCCCGCTCTCGCGTGGCCCGCCGCGACTCCCCCCCCCCCCCCCCCGCTTTCGTGGCCCTGCCATGACACCCCTCCCCCCCCACCAGCGTTGTGACGCCACTGGATAAACCTAAGCCATTTCCTTTGAATCATCTCTAGTTTTTTTCTACGGTTTTTTCTGTGAAAGGATCCCAAACGGTGCTCGCATATTCGAGAATCGGTCTAATTAATGCTTTATATGGCAGGAATTCTTTGAAATACGGTGCACCCGGCAAGGTCCCTTTAAAAGACATACTGTTGGCTCTCTTTTATAATATAATCTATGTGAAAACCCCAATTTAGTACAGGAGAAATAAGGATGCCTAGATATTTTGAAGGGTTGTTACCTTGTTAAGTGTTTGACAACATGACTCATACGTAAAGTCCTGGGGAAGTTTCTTACGTGAGATACACAAATATATGTTTTTATTTAATTCATTTTCCAATCGTTGCACCACTCGTAAATTTTGTTGAGATTAATGTTTAATGTTATTTGGTTGTTGTGTGATTTCGCTTTTGAATATAAGACGCACTCATTGGCGAACAATTTTATGCGAAAATTTATATCGTTAATTACGTTAGTGACCATTTTTAAAACAACACGGGTGCTAGAACTGTCCCTTGCGGTTCTCCTGAGATTACGGGCGATGCGATAGAAGTTTTGCTGTTGAATGTTACAAACTGTTGCATTCCCTTCAGGTAATGTTCAAACTATTTTAATAATGAGTGAGATTTAAGAACAGTTTCCAGTTTAGCGAGGAGTTTGTCACGGGAGACTTTGTAAAATTCCTTCGCGAAGTCCAGAATTTGATATTAACTTGTGAACGTTTATTTATACACTCACTAATTTTATGCATTGTATCCAATAGTTGCGTCACGGTTAAAAGACTTTTCCTGAAACCATTTTGATCTTTCGTTAATACCGAGTGGTTTTCGGATGATGATTAGTAATGTGTAAACATATGATATGTTCTAGAATTTTGCAACACTGAGATGGTAATGGAATTGGTCTAGAGTTAGCAACATCTGTTTCATTTCAGGACTTGAGGATAGAAACAATTTTCTCGACTTTCCGGTCATCAGCAAGGCACCCGACAGATAAAGATTGTCGGAACATAATGTGCAGGTCTTCGGATATCCACTCCGTGTAGCGCCTTAGGAGTGATGTGGCAACCAGATCGGAAAGGGCTTTTTGTATCGTTTTAGTAGAAGAGCAAATATGCCTTGCGCATAGTTGTAAACGCGAGACTGGAGATAGGGAGGAGATACGAAAACACAGAAGGACACGGCCGAAGTAGTTCTGTGTTTTCGTCTCTTGTCCTTATCCCCAGTCTCAGGATTACAACTATGCTCAAATTACACCAGCTAGCCTGCACCCTCACTATTGCTAAATATACCTTCTTCGGAAATGTGCAGTTCGGCAATTCTTGGAATATAATCTAAACTTTTACTGGCAATAACGAACAATATTCAGAAGAAAAAAAACTGATACAAAAATACAGTTTAGAGCCTCTGCAATAACAGACGCTTCTTGTGTGAAATCACTGTGAATTAACAAAGCTCTGACATTTTTAATTATGTTATAGCTGCCTCCAAAATTGCTTGGATGAGGTTGACATAAAAAGTGGGAGTGTTTAATTTTTCTACGTTGACTTCACTGGGGACACTATTTCTTTATGAGTTTGGTTCACTTAGAAAATAAGTTGTTTAATTGACAGGGAAGGGTTTTTGTTATGTTTTCTGTAGCCGGGAAATTTTGCGGCCAATACAAGTGATCTTACGTGTGATCCAGGGGTTCTTCTTGTTTCTATTTTCTGGTTTGTTGGAACATATTGAGGAACGCAATCTTCCATAATTGCTTTAAATGAGTTCCACAAGTCGTTCATGAACACATTCTGAGTTTCTAAAAGCAGTCAAAATGAATCTAGGGAGAATTCTAGATGATCTAGTGAAGAACGTCATCTGAATTAAGAAAGTCATAAATGGTAACCGTACGTGTTGAGTCACGATTGTGAATTTTAATGGAAGAGAAATAGTAATTATCCAATGGTCGCAAATACCATCGCAAACATCAGTGGCACGGTTCTCAGACAAGTCGAGGCTAACAAAAACAAGATCAAGCACAGGTTGTGAAGAAGCCTGAAGTTATGTAGGTTCACATACGAGTTTATCAAGATCAAAAGGGAAAGCCATGTAAAGTAAGAACTCTGCACTTTAGCCCTCACTTGTTCGCTCGTGTAACGATTTCCAAACGATGTGGCCTATGTTTAAAATCACCAGCAATTATTACTTTATCGTGGTTTTTAACATGAAGCAGAAGGTATTCTTTTATGTCTTTTAAAAAACTCACCTCAGCGTGTGGGGGCCAATAAATTCCACCAATGTTTGCGCGTGTATTGTTAATTTGAATAGTGCAGCCAAGTGATTACTTGTTTTCAATATCGTTCAATTCATAGAGTTATTACAATAAACGCTAGAGGCTCAGCTGGCACTAGTGTGCTGTTCCATTTTGAAGCACACAGCAAACAGTCTAAATTTGACTTCCGGTAATGCATTCCTATGGAAAAACGCAAATGCGTTTTCTCTTTCGCGCTCGATTATAAGAGCAAATATTGCTTAGTGTTGTGACAGAATAAAAAGTTTGGAACATTTTACAGTCGGTTGTACACAAAATGTGTCAGATAAAACGTTTTTCTTTAGAATTCATGGTGTCGAACACTGCGCTAAAGAGCCCAATACACCTGGATAATACGTGTTGACGCTGCAGACTGCTATTATAAAGCACGGATTCAAGCACATAGTCGATGCTATGAACCACACAGAGTGAAAAAGCTTGACAAAACACCAAAAGGATGCCAATATATGCTAAATCAAAGAATCAAACCAGACGACAAGAACGAAGCGTGGAGTTATGGAAAGAAAAAACACGTGCTGGATTAGTAACAAACTGTGCATGAATAATCACTGATAGCTTATATTGATTGATTGATAGCATGTATTGATATATCATGCTGTACAACACAGACCCGGGACTCAATTTTTGCTGATTTAAACATTGCGCAGTAATAAAAAAGACTCATTAACTAAATAAATTACGCTTCTATAATGTGAATAAAACTACATAGTACCCGTTACGTCTAAAAAGACTACGCTCATTTCTATTATTCCATGGCAAAGAGAAAAATAGCACGTACGTTTTCCCATAGGAATACAAAGGAAGGCTGAAAAAGTAGATTGCTTGCTGTCTGCTTCAATTTGCAACCGGAAGCCCTTAGACACTAGCGCCAGCTGAGCCTCTAGCATTTATTGAGATAACTCTATGGTTCAACCAAAGAAAGCAAGCATATTAAATGTCAGGTCTTACCACGATGGCAACGTCCCCCGACCCCCCCCCCCCCGCCCCTTTCTCGCTTTATCATTTCTTAGTATGCTGTATTTTGGTAGAATTATTTCAAAGTCATCTGTCGAGGGATGGAATCAAGATTCAGCACAGACAACCAAGCCCGGTTTTCTTTTTTTCCTAATTAAAATATACGTCTACGCATATGATGCGAGATTCTTGGGTTATTTCGAAAGTTAATAATTAATTATGAGCAGAAATAAATAAAGCAAAATAAAACCTGCCTCGTGGCTCTGTTATCGTGCATCATGCAGTAGTGATTTCAACATAGAATTCTCGTACATGTGAAAATAAGCAGGAGTGGGTGATTACGCTTCTGGTTCCTTTTAGAAAATTGAGATGGATGTTAGACTAAATTAAGGACCATGTTATGGGCGTATGAACGTGCGTTCATTAATCAGTGCTTAATTATCAGGCTTTCCTTTGTGCCCTTATATTTTATTTATCTACTTTGAAGTACTACATATTACATCTGTTTGTAACAGCCAAGATGCAAATATTCCATCTATGGCACGCACCTCCATTTTAGTTAGGCAGAGGAAGGAATGAGTTCAGGCAAAGTTTTCATACAATGTAAGAAAAAAGCCCCCCCCCCCCCCCTAAATTGGGCTGTGTTCAGTTTAGTGGGCCGGTTTTCTTTTGGTTCGGTTATAGGGGCGAAGCTCCTTAGGGGCTAGCCATGTCCGTATGTCCGTCCACCGTCCGGCGTAGGCCGGCGTCGGGTGGTCGTGCTTCTGCTCGTGAGATCACGTGCTCACGTGCTCGTGTAGGGCAAAAAAAAAAAAGAAAAGAAAAAGAAACAAAGATGAAAAAATTGATGAAAAAAAATGTTGAAATCTGTTTGCGCAGCGACAGGACGAGTAGGGGGCTCTGAGATGTGGTAGTAACTCAAGACCTGGGGTTTCTGTCATGGATGAAACGTTGCATGTAGCCGCTCAACGTCTATACAGGAGAGGGCGCTGCGGTCAAATGCGTATATAGTCGCGTTAAACTTTGCATGCATTGGCTCAATGTTTATAGACGAGAGGGCGCTGCGGTCAGATGTTCAAATCCGTATATAACCACGTTCCATACCACACATTCTCTTCCTGACATGGATGAAAACGAACGAAAGGCTCGGCATGCTGCGGCTCAGCGTCTACGCAGACAAGCACCACCAGAGCTTCGCCCCAACCAACATCATTCACCACGTGGAGATGCGGTCAATTTTTCTTAAAGTGGAGCCTGCGCCGTTTTTCTACGATGAGTTGACAGGAGCAATTGAAGACCGGGTCGTTTAAAAAAATCGGCTAAAATTAGTCCCGGCTGATAATCTCAATGTGTGAGCTTCGGGTTTTCGGCGAATAGGGGTTTTGTCCTATACACACTACGAATCCCATCAGTGACGCAGATGGATACGAATACGAACCTCGCGACTAGTTGCATGATACGTCCGCTGCGCTTGAAAACTCCCGACTTTCATTTACCGTTCTAATGCTTACAAATACACGACCAAAGATGATATCTTCACAGCCCAGCACACGCGTGTTCGTCAATTGGACGAACGTGGAAATCACAAACTACACCCACGAACGCCGCAAATGGTATCGGCCAGGAGATTGGACGTTGGGATGGCTTATTAGCGACTTGCGCTATCAAAAACGTCGCTGTTGTCGGCTTTCTACTATAGAATGCCTTCATACACTCACACACACAGGCTTGCTTCAGTGGTGACATCGAAACTATTTTCCCGCCCAATCATTTTTGTTTACCTGTGTGTCTTTCGAAATGCGTGCAGTCCGATGGGATTCAGCTCGAGCGCGTAGCCTTGGCTAATGCTTAGACTTTATTTTACCGCATAAGTCACGCACTGAGTGCGCAGGCGTGTCACGCGCTAGCCCACTCAGTGCAACAAAAGATGGCTTCATCTTGAAACAGTCAGTCACGTAAGCACCTATACTTTCCACGATTGACCAAACCCAGCGAATATGAGCACCTTGGGACTGTCAACTTCGACAGTGTTGGTTTCAAAATGCGATGGCTCCTAGCTTCCCTCGTGATTTCTTGAGCGCACCATCGAACTTGTCGTCTCAGTTGATGATGAGTAGCCAGGTTCACGACTCGTGAAGTTGGCGAGGCAAATCCTCTTCATGACGTCAGGGATCGGAACCGTAAGGTCGGTTCTCACATGCAGCGAGGCTAATGTAGCTCCTCACGTCCGTCAGCTACTTATCGTCTGCCATGGCAACAGTTTTGACGGTGAGATAAGCTGGTGAACGCTCCCGTCAGCACGCGCATGCGCAGTAACGCTACGCTTGAGGCCCGCTTCATGTGTGAACGGCCTTAAGGGTGCACCGAAACATCTCGGCGCTACTAGTCACTCACAGGATGAGAACGGCGAAGCATCTCTTTCCGATGCCCGGCCTCCTGCACGCGCTCGTGGACTTCCGACGTGCCGAATTGGGCTGCTCGTGCGCGTTTGAAGCTGACGAGGCCGGCTGAAATGTTATCCAAGGTCAACACTAGATCCTGGGAAAAAGCGCCATTTTTTGTTTGTTTGTTTGCGAGCTAGGCACAGATTGATGCTCACATACATGTGAGCAAATCTCGCAAGCTGATTTGATGATTGGTCTCAGTCGTCTTGGCAATCGCCAATTCGGTCCAGTCCAATCTTTGAAGCTTTGATAAGGTCGTTATGAACCAGTCGCGCCAAGACAGCTATGAAGTACCAGCGTACTGAAAGCGTTCCTCGCCAATATAAGCGCCTTCGGCCTTGTGCATGCAACCCACTAACCACTCATGCTCATCTCCACAAATACCGTACAATGGAATTGTTGGTCTCGCGTATTTTAAGACAGAAAAAATATTTTTCGATGCGGGCAAGCACCGACACCGCATGTGGTGGCGGTGCAAAAATGTGCACTTGTTTCACCAGTGTGTGCACAGCGAACTTTCTTTATTCTAAAAATGGATCTATAAGACTACCCGTCACTCGCGAATTCATATCTGCTCACCAAGAATGGAGAGGTCAAGGAGAAACTGCTCATTGCCTGAACCAAAACAGCGACCAAACTTGGCGCTACTTTCCCAGAATCCAGTTACACTAATCTAAGGTAGGTATGATAAAAACAAACAAACAAAAAACAGCGTTTAAGAGCGAGGACAAAAGGAATGAATACAGGACAGCCACGCCTGTCTCTTTGAGCGCTTTAACGATCAGCAACTAACCCAACTTGCCACCTTGCTCTAAAGTAACGATCTCGCGTTGGAAGTGAAGAACATCTCTGCGGTTCTCATCCTATTAGCCACAACAACAGGATCGTCATCTGAAACCATTTTCGAACGTCTTCCTTTCGGTATCCCTCCAACGGCGCGGCGGCGCTTCCTTCCGGACCCATTCTGCCAGGCGCAGATGGCGCGGCCATCGCACAAATAGCAGCGGCCAACCGGAAGTCGGTCGGCACACACTCGACTCACTTTCTCGAACGGGATCCTGAAGACGGCTTCCGGTGCGTCCAGGAATGTGTGGCGAGGTGTTTATACTTTATTCACCCTGAAACCAACAGTGCTGTGAAAGCTACGTGCTCGTTGGGACTAATCATACGTCTATCTTTTGACACGTGATCACGCTCCAGCCCATACCCACGAGCAGAGAGGGCGTCAGGTGATGCAAGGAAGACGGTTGATTGGTCCGGAAAGCGCGTGGCTCCAAGCACACGCACACGGTCAGCTCTGGGTTGAAGCTGGCCGATTCAATAGCCGCATGGCTGCCGGACCAGGGACGCGGTCAGGTACGTGGGCACCGCGGGAGTGACGCGCCAGCACCGCATACCGGCAGTCATCGATCTGCGTTTTTGGCGTAGGCGGGTCTGAGTCGTTCGGTACCGGAAAACAAAAAGAGTAAAGAAAATCACGTGCGAAAGGACCGTCCCCTCTTAGTGCTCCTGTCTCGAATTGCACACGCTGAATGTCCACCATGCAGCTGGCCTGTGTGCGCAACATTACCCCATGTAAGGCCTATCAAGTTTGCTACGACTCAAAGAATTTCCTTTTCTTTCTTTTTGTTTGGTTTTTACGGTGATAGTGGGCATTGGTGAGTTTTTGCAGCGGATCCCCTTTGTGTTTCGTGTGCGTTCTATCATGATCGATACGTCTTGAAACACCCCCTGCGTCCGCTGTCCCCAGAAGCTCTATTATGTCTCCATTTGTCAAAGTCCGAAGTATGGACTACGGAACCTCAACTTCACATTTCATTCCAAATTCAACCAACCGCTATTTAAAAAAAAATTCACAAGTACGCCACAAAACGTGCAGAACAGTTTCATCCCATGTTGAACGCGATAGTGCATGTCATCGCCAGTTATATTTAGCTCGAAAACTTATTTGCCAACTTCAGTGGTGGAATCAGAGTGTAGTGACATTGTGACCTCATTGTGTGACGTCAAATCATGATACACGACCTGGCAATTTTCTGCTAAATTTAACGTAGAAATCTTTTTGCAAAATTTACAGTGTCACAGTGGTACGTAATGTCGTGGCTTCACGTGGGCTCAAAGTGTGCCAAGAACACCCTCCACTAAATTTAAACACGGCAGTGTAACTGTGTGCAGCAGTGAGCAGCGTCTCCGCCGTCGTCTCAGCTCATTTGCAAAGCAAAACAAAATATCTATTTCCATTGTTTTTTACAAAGTTGCGTGCATTGCCATTTTGCGGCAAGAACAAGTAACGCTGGATAGTGAATCAATGGTATTTTTGTTTGCTTCTGGTTGTTGTTGCGGGTATCCGGATAAAGCAAAGAGTGCAAATTTAGAGCTTTCGTTGGCGTTCAAGGTGCATGGGCACACGCTCTAGCTTCATTGCGCTGTTCTCTCCGTGTACAATAGCGGTAAATTGAAGGAAGGGTTTCGCCGCTAAAACACATCAAAATCGCTTCATGAGGGAGAGTATTTGCTACCTACTTTAGACAATCTCTGGTACCCCTCGAATTAAACCCCAAATGTGTTGGAGATTTCGTTCGTGTTTCGTGACGTAATGAAGCGTCGCGCGTGTATTGTATTTAGGAGCTGAAAAACCCCTTATTGCAACGTCTTGGTTTTATATTAATTGAAAATCACTATTTTTGAAAACAAAGCGAAATTTCTTACATACTTGCTTTCGATATTAAAGGGATACGTCAATAAACTTTGAATTATACAAGTCGTGTTCAGAAATAGGCTGAATATGATCCACAATATCCGTAAATGACAATCGCACGTTTGTATTTTGAACCTGATGGCTGTATTTTTTGTCATAAACGGCCCACTCTGGCAAGCGCTTGGAAAGCTGCCAGCGGAGACATGTCACATCTGGCGTAGATCATGACGTAGTCTGTCTCGGGATGAGCAAAGATGCGGTGTTGCTGACGTCGTGAGGATGCCCTAGCCGTTCCAGCCACCGAAACGGTTGAAGCACGTTAACGATCGGGTCACCGCAACTAACGGCCAAGCTGCTTTTTTGTGAATTTCGAGTGAAGGGTTAATCTTGTATATTCTTCTAGAGGGAGAATAGCGACGTCTGGGACACACAAAAGAGAGTCCCGTTGAGTGGGGAGTTCTTCCTTCCCCTCTTCTCTTGTGCTGGCCGTAGAGCTGTCGGGATGACGTCAGGTTCAAAGCAGGTATAGTTCTAGGTGAGACTGTTATCGCCACTGCCTGTCAAGGCTCATAGACGGGCATTACAAACGAAGCTTTAGCGACATCCACCAGGTGCTCTTTGCTAATCGTTTAATTTGTTTTAAAATTTCTTTTCATGTCTTTCTTTTAACAACCTATTGGCGTGTCCGATGTGATACTGCTTTTTTGAACACGAATAGACCGCGAAATAAGCGCCGAAATTTTGTTTTAGTATCCCTTTAATAACTTTAATGTTCATATTTTTTTAACAATATGGGGACAGAAACTAAGAGAGGGAAGAGGAGACGAGAGCGCGCAGGGACGTCAGAATGTCGCGCTCTCGTTGGAATGATTAGTGGTAGACACAAATCTAGCTGCGTCTCTCTCCACTGCACTCGTCGAACGCTTTTGAATGCCGAAATACAAAAGACTGGAGGCCGGTGTTCAGCGTTCGTACGCGTTCGACGATTGCAGTGGAGACATGGGCTGTCTTTGCCTCCACCGCTCTCGTCGAACGCGTTTGAATGCGAAAGCCAAACGCCGGACCCAGGCGTTCCTCGTTTTAAGGCCTTCGGAGAGTGCAGTGGAGGTAAGGGCAGCTAGCTTTGCGTCTACCAACTTATCATTCCGAACAGAGTTCAACGTTCTGACGTACTCGAACGCTCTCGTCTCCTCGTCTCCACCAGTTTCTTCCCAGATTTCAGGTCCCCTTCCCCCTATATGGGTACCACAGACGCTTTTCAACACGCGGCTGACTGAGCCGCCATTGCCCACCTTCTCTTGTCTTACCGAAATGCCGAGCCACTAAAACGGATGTTGACGAGCCTCCACAAAGGCTTAAGCTAGGGAGATGGACAGAGTAGCACCTGACGTGGCAATAACCTGTCCTGCTGTAGCAATGACGAAGTGAAGCGAACGGAATAAGAGGAAACGAGAAGTGAAGTTGGCTATGGCGGTGCCCATGCACAGCTGCCTGAAAGCGTCTATAGTCTCTGAGATGGTGAGAACGGCAAAGAGGAGCTTCAGCTTTCCCGCCTCCAGCACGTGCTCCTGCCGTTCTCATTCTATTAGTGGCGATGCAAACGTTTAAGATACCTAGAAGCGAGAGGGGGTGGGTGTCTGTTCCTACGTCACTGTGTTCAAGTACTCCTGCACGTTGAGAATGGAATTGTGTTGCATGTATGTCTATACAACGGGTAAGCAAAGAGATGACCCTTGGGACAGGTCTTCCTCAAGAGACATCTTGTGTCTCCGCTGAGTATGAGAAAGTTAGCCAGTGGAGTATCACTACTAGTCTAAAACTTTCAACCTGCATCACGCAGTAATAGTCGACGACCTAACGCCGGTATAATGTTCATCCATAATGAAACGGACAGAAGTGTGGATCAGAAGTTGAATTCCTGGTTTCTGTAGCGCGGGCTTTGGCTTCACGTGCGCCAAAAGCTGCAGTGCGTTAACACTCTGGGTCATCGATGCTCTCAGCAAATATAACCGCCTACTCAAATCGCAACGCGGCAAGCGCATTCAGCGACTGATAAGCTAGCCGAACCGACAAGTTCACATCACGTTCCATGTCGGAGAGTCGGGAACCAAAAAAAAAAACAGAAACTTAATGTTGATTTCGGTGGTCCAGTAGTAGGTGTCACGAAATTCAACAAAATAAACTGAGCGGTGTGCATACTGCCCAAAACGCACTTTGTTATAATTAAAATCGTTCGCATTCGTCAATTAACGCTTTCTAGGAGACGCCTTAAACGAATAAATACCATCACAGGTCTATCCTGATAAAGTGTATATATATTATTTTTGAAAAGTCTAGCTCTATAGGTCTCAGAATCACTGAATATATTCGTTTTTTTATTGATTTT
>JAZHYW010017837.1:0-13586 GCA_037355805.1 Ixodes ricinus
CTGTCACACTGAGGCAACAGTTGGACAACTCTATCCGGCAACACGGGAAAGTCGTGTTGCCGGCGACCCTGTCACATCGCGGCAACAACAACAGTCGGGCAACATGTTGCTGCCACCCGGCAACCGTGTTGCCCGATTTGTAGTCCGACAACCCTGTCACACCGCGCTGACGGCGAGGACAACACGCAGAACACTCCGCCATCTTGATTGTTTACCTTCGTTCGTGTGCGGCGCGGAATCGCTGGAAATGTGACTCTACAAAGTGCTAGTGCGTTCGAAGGGCCGGGAATTACCACGGTACGACATCATCCAGTGACTGTGATTAGAAAACTTGACACGGGGAGTATTTTCCACTCCTTATTTCATCGAAATGTTCATTCGCTGACAAAGCAGATAGCCCTAACCGAGGAAAGTGACATCGCTGATATATTTTCGGGATTTACGCCACCGTATGAAGTGCTTCTGTCCGGTTCTTTCATGCAATTCCTATGTCTACTGTAAAATTGAGTAAGCACCGGCAGTACCCCAAAACGTCTTTTGTAGCGTGGTGTTGAGCTGAACTGACAGTGCTTCAAAAGCGCGACACCGACACGATCGGCCTTCATAACAATCGGTGGAATAAATATTTTTCAACGCTGTCTACTTGCCTACCGCCTGCTATATGATCGCTTCATTCTCCCGAAACGTCCTGGGTATTTTGAAAACAAATCAGGTGTCTGAGCGGCTGTTTCCAAGTTCCAGGCATCAACAATCATGATCAGAATGGTCGTTTTAATGCTTCGATTTTTTTAATATTTGGTTTTCTGGATTATTTTTATTATAATTCATCAGCGGGTGAGTAGGCATGCCATTTTATTTTACTATCAGTAATGTGAGCTGGTCTCTCGGCAGTTCTAATTTCAAAACCAGTCTGAACGTTCACGAGCGTAGCTGTGACCATTTCTAAAATCACTTTGCGTAACTACGCAGCAAAAACAATAATCGAAAATATTTTAGCTGCACGCCAGCCCCTATTATTGTTAAATAACGTTTTCCATGTCTTTATTTGAGTGAGACCTTATTGATAGGGGAGTAGCTTGACCATCGAAGCTATCTATGTTGTCGTGTTGCCGGCCCGAAATTCGCTCAGCCAGCGATCAGGGCAACACACGTTGTCCAACACAAGTTGCTGCTGTTTTGGTTGCCGAAAGCTGTTATACCGAGGCAACATTTTAGTTGTCGTCCATGTTGTCGTGCTGTTGCCGCGATGTGAAAGGTTTGCCGGTCAACATCGGGAGCGAGCAACAAGTTGCCCGACTGTTGGACAACGTGTTGTGTTGCTGTTGCCGTCGTGTTGCGTCAGTGTGACAGGGCCTTTACGCGTCGTCCGCGCCCAGGAGAGATACGAGAACGGATAGCAGACAACACAATTAAACAAACATTCGTCTGCCTTATAATACTTTTTCTAGCGAACAAAAAAGTTTGTTTCTAAATGCGAACTGAAACGGCATTATTGCTCGTATATTCCCTTAAAATCATTATTTGTCGCGTTTATCCTACTCGCCGCCAGTCTCTCTCTGGGCGTTTTTGCGTTCTTCACACTAAAGCCCCTTGGTGGTTTTTTTTTTTTACAAGTACCGCCAACCATTGCTGTGGAAACGCGCAAGACACGTGCAACAAACGGGTGCTCCGCCGCCATTCGCTTCCAAGGGTCGCTCATTTCAATGCTTCGCCGCCATTTGCTTCCAATTGCCGCTCGAGACACGGGCCTCGTGCACTTGCGCATTTGACGCAACTTGCAAGACAAACGCCAACACATCGAGGGGTTTTACTTCACACTAAAACCCCTTCATATTTTAAAAGTTGAGCAAGGTGCGTCGATGACGAGGCACGTGCGATGTGCAGCCCTTGAGAAGATCATGGCGGAACAGCGCAGCACTGAGCTAGATTTCAGACGCCATGTTCTTCCAAGAAGTGGAACGCGGTACGTGTGTCGAGCATTTCCACAACAATGAATGGCGCCACTTTTCCCATGATAGATGGGCTTTACTCCACACCTCCGGGAAACGGGTTTGCAAACCAGTATTCAGACGAAGAGCACGCCGATATATAGGACATTGAAAGTGCAAACCTGCCGCTTTATTTCTATTTTTAAAATTTTTCTAGCTTTGAGATAAGCTCTAAAATATAGACCCTTTCTTCAAGGGCGTAGCCATCTTGAATTGTCGTCACTTCCAGTATGGGCGAAAACATTGCTTTGCCGTCGCCACGCCAGTAGAAGACACTTAGGATATAAGCGTAACCGTCAAACATTATCGTTTTGCCTCCCCCTTATTTTTTTCCTAGTTACAAGTTGAAACGTTTTAGTAATTTTTCGTCGCCCATACCGGATACGCGTACTAGATGGCTGGGGACGAGAGTACACAAAAAAGGTCCATACATTTTTTTTCTTTCAAAACAACGTTTGCGTGTCAAATGTGGTGGTCCAAACGGCCACAACGCCGGAGTCTGTGCTTTAGAGAATTTCGAACGTGGTTAGAACTTCGAATCCAATCGTAAATAAGAGCTTATTCGACGTATGTAAGCTACTATAATCCACGCTTATACTGGCTCGTATCTCGCGCCACCTGTTGGCCGCTTCCGGCAGCAGCTGACGCAGAGCGAAGAAGATCTAGCTCGAGACCGGCGTCGAACAGCCCGTGGCCCGAGCCCACCTCGAGGGCCCGACCTGCATGCGCAGCTGGGAGCATGCAACTCGTTTGTTCCGGAAAATTTCCGCGCCATATATGAGGAAAAGGGTACAAATAAATAGCGGTTGAATCCCCCTTAAGCGAGCCCGCCGAATCTGGGCGGCCAATGGAGCCCTGAACTAATAGCACTGACCACGAACCACAAGGTCCTTTCACTTTTCGAATATTAAAGTTTATGATGATGATGATAGATCATGCTTCGAAGTAAAAGCGCGAGCACCCGGTTGTACTGCCGCTCTGGGCAGTTGCGGGATCTCTATGCTCATGCCAAGGTCCAACGAGAGTGACTAATAGAAACAACCAACACCGACACCAAACAAATGAATCATGCACGCGAATGTATCTTTGGCAGGCTTACAACCGCTCGTGCTTACTTAAAAAGCACCGAGAGACAGCAAGCTCGTCAAGATACCTTTGCGTGCGTGGTTCATTTGTGTTTGTGTCTGTGTTTATATTGCCTGAAGTTAGTCTCTCTCAACTGGCGACTTGTCTCTCAGCTGTAGACGAGCAGTAGATTCAGTGCGATACAACTGCTAACCTGGGGTCTTCAACGTACACCACAGAGTAGTAATGCACGACCGCACGCCGGTACGATGCTCATCCAGACCGAAACTGGCAGCGGCAGAATTAGATTGTGCCTTTTGCTTGATGCATATTGGTGTTGGTTGTTTCTGCTTGTCGCTCTATGGAACTAGGGCATAATGAACAACAACCATTTGTATCTTTTTTCCCTCTTATACTGCAAGTAATATTTGGGCTTCTACTTACTTGATCATGTCATCTTATTTGGAAGCGGAAGTGGACGTCCACGCGTAGGAAATATTCCTTCAGTGCACGGGAGTGCAAAACATAATACAGGAGTCGCATGTAACGCTCAAGCTACGAACAGTGCTTTTGGCAAGCTCGATGGACATTTTTGAACGTTTGACCTCCATTGCAATCTGTGGAATCTCTGCACAATAACGGATACAAGCGTTCAATTTCGTCTTCGATTAAACGTCAGCTGCAACAGTACTCGTGCAGCGGGAGCTCAAGCCAAAGGGACAAACAAGCTTGCTCTCGCAGCATTTCTGCTTATCACCCAAAGTTTCAGATTTCACGTTCCGCAACATTCGTTGTTCTGGCATTGTGCAGTGGATCAGCCGATGTCCACCTAAGTCTAATATCGTCAAAACAAAATAGGACTAACTTTCTGTACGTATGTTATATTTATATAGGTAAAACACACTTGGCAACAAAAGGAAAAAAGAAAGTGACTATTGTTTTTTTTAGGCCGACAAGTTTTTTTTTTCCAATTAAATAAATCCGAAAGGTGTCCACAACCTAGGATCTTGCTATGAAAATATTAGGTTCAGATGAACTAAATTAATGTCGAGAGTTGGGCTAGTTGGTATTCGTTGATCATAATGTAACAACAGCGCAAACAAACACGGACGAAGGAGAAGAAACACGCAGACGGGACAAGCGCTGGACGTCGTTCATAGAAAAATCAGATGGACGTCGTTCATAAAAAAATATCTCTTCTAGTTTTTATCTTCTGATCCAGTTGACATCCTCCACTCAAATTTTGTCGCTGTATTCCAACTGCTGGCGTTCTATTATCAGAGTTTCATCTGCGCGCAATGCGTAATTTATTTACACGGGCCCAAAAACTAGTTTTCTCAAAAACATTACTAATTGCATGCACTGCTGCGCTCATCTCTTCAATATAAGTAATTAGAAGTAAATAATCAACATAAGATGGAACTTTTTGAAAGCTAAATAGATTCTGCTTTCAAGCAGTTGCATGCCTGCAGACGCCAGCACGGTTTGCACGTTTAACTAGACTTCAGCAGACTTCTAGCGAAAGGCCTGGTAAGGCTCTGAAAACGAGACATTTGTTGATACTATTTTTTTTGTATTTTATGTTGGCGCGCGTGGTAAAACGCTTGCATACGCTATGTGTTCGCGTTTGTCTTGCAAGTAGCGTCGAATGCGACAGTGCATGAGGACCGTGTCTCGAGCGGCCCTGGGTTTAATCCCCACCCCTGCCCGTTTCGATCTGGATGAACATCGTGCCGGCGTGCGGTCGTGTATTACTACTGCGTGGTGCACGTTAAGGGGGATTCAACCGCTATTTATTTGTACCCTTTCCCTCATAGATGGTGCAGAATTTTTCCGGAACAAACGAGGTTGCACGTTTGCAGCTGCGCATGCAGGTCGGGCGCTCGAGGTGGGCTTCGGGCCACGGGCTGTTCGCCGCCGATCTCCAGCTAGATTTTCTTTGCTCTGCGTCCGCCGCTGCAGAAAGCCGCCAACAGGCGGCGCGAGATACGAGCCAGTGCATACGTTGATTACAGTGGCTTACAAAACGTAGAATAAGCTCTGGTTTTCGAATGAATTCGAAGTTCCGTCCACGCTCGAAATGATCGAAAGCACGAGATGCCGCGTTGCGCCCGTTTGGACCAGGACATTTAACACGCAAACATTGTTTTGCAAAAAAGAAAAAAAGAAAAAACGTTTGTTTATAGAGCCTAATTTAAAGCTAGAAAACAAAAAAGAAATAAAGTGGCAGTTTTGCACTTCCTATGTCCTATATCGGCCTGCTGTTCGTCTGAATACTAGTTTGCAAACCCGCTCCCAGGATGTGTGGAATAAAGCCCATCTATCCTGGGAAAAGTGGCGCTAGAGTCACTAAATAAGCTACGCTTTCAGAGTACCGCATTCCTTTTCTTTGGCATTTAGCCGACAGTACAGTCGCTCTATTCAATTATATTCTGGTTCGCTGCGGCATCATTGGACAGCGGCAGTCATGTGAGTCGCTACCACCATCATCGCGTTTCTTCAACGCCACCATCTTGGGTCCAGCGATCCTCTGCCTGCTTCTGTTTACTATTTACTGCGCGCGCACGCTGAAGTTCGTCGCTCAGCACGTTCAGTGTTACGACGATATACGAACAACACGACCTTGATTCGCTGCCACAGATGTGGCTGCGGCAGCTGGTGCAGGCAACGGCCGCAGCTCGGCTTGGCTCAGCTAGAGTCGCTCCTCCATCTGCGCGCGGACCCAAGATGGCGGCGCCTGACGCGCTTCAGACGCGTAGTTTGGGAGTTTCGGTACTCTGAAAGCGTAGCTTTATTTAGTGACTCTAAGTGGTGCCAGTCATTCTTGTGGAAATGCTCGAGACACGTGCCGCGCGCCACTTCTGGGAAGAACTAGAGCCACTAAATGAGCTGCGCTTAAGCCCGGCTCACACAGTTGCGTTTGACTGCGTTTGACTGCGTTGCGGCAGAGAGACACCAGGACATCACTGCTGCTTAGATCGCGTGCCAAGAAGATTCCTTGAATTGGATTCTGCGCTTCACACGAAGCACAGATGTGCCGGTGACTCGCTTTCGGTTCTCGCCGCAACGCAGTCAAACGCACTCAAACGCAAGGGTGTGAACCGGCCTTTAGAGTATCGGCACTCTGCTCCCCAACATTGTTGTGGGCGCCGACATTTTGGTGCTTGTGCAGAGTAGACGCAACTGCCGATCGTCATGATTCCAAAATGCGACTTCCTCAGCATTCGATTGGGTGTTAGGAGGCTCATGTAATATTGCTTCATGTAATATTGCTTCATGCAGTACAACCGCTAGCCTGGGGTCTTTAACGTGCACCACGCAGTAGTGGTACGCGACCGCACGCCGGTACGATGCTCATCCGGATGGAAACGGGCATGGGTGGGGATTGAACCAAGGATTCCTGGGTTATAGAGCGCGAGTTTCCGCTCCACGTGCTCCGAGCTGGTGTGCTCTATACTTGGTTTCAGCTTGGGTCCAGACGCAGCCGATGGTACAAGCGCGAGCTCGGGGCTTTTAGAGTCCCTGCCAAGCACGCGCGCCCGTGCAGTGCAAGCACTGTTCAGGGCCACAGGCTCGCGCTTCTAGCATCGGCTGCGTCTGGACCCAAGCTGAAACGAAGTATAGCCCACTCGGCCACCGATCCCTTTTTTTCTTCTTTATTTAACTCGGCCCCCGATCCCTTTTTATCTGTCTGGACTGAAGCCCTTCGATGAAAAGCAAATTGTTGCGTGTATGTTTATACAGCCGGAAGATAATCTGCCTCAGTGGGCGTCTGGTGGCCCAGCTGTTCATGAGTAATTAGCCAATATGGTACAACCGCTAGCCTGGGGTCTTTAACGTGCACCACGCAGTAGTGGTACGCGACCGCACGCCGGTACGATGCTCACCCAGATGGAAACGGGCATGGGTGGGGATTGAACCAAGGATTCCTGGGTTATAGAGCGCGAGCTTTCGCTCCACGTGCTCCGAGGTGGTGTGCTCTAGCCCACTCGGCCACCGATCCCTTTTTTCTTCTTTATTTAACTCGGCCCCCGATCCCTTTTTATCTGTCTGGACTGAAGCCCTTCGATGCAAAGCAAATTGTTGTGGGTATGTTTATACAGACGGAAGATAATCTGCCTCAGTGGGCGTCTGGTGTCTCAGCCGTAGATGAGCAATTTATCCAGTATACGGTACAACCGCTAGCCTGGGGTCTTTAACGTGCACCACGCAGTAGTGGTACGCGACCGCACGCCGGTACGATGCTCATCCAGATGGAAATGGGCTTGGGTGGGGATTGAACCAAGGATTCCTGGGCATATGTCCTGGGTTATAGAGCGCGAGCTTTCGCTTCACGTGCTCCGAGCTGGTGTGCTCTAGAGCCACTCTATGTGGCAGCGTAGCTGCCAGAGTAGCGCCACGCTTTTCCCGGTGCCGCCTACCACCGCGATTGGTCACACGCGGTACCATAGCAACGAGCCGAGCTGGCACCGTGCCCATAGCAACCGAGTGATTACTCGTCGCGTGACCTCACAGGAGCCGTGACGTCAGGTAAGATGGCTGCGCCCAGAGCTGGTGGATGCGAGTTTGTTCGGTGTGCGGAGTCGTGATGTGCAGCTGCTTGCCGACGATTTCGGGCTTCTTCGCGTTATCTGATGCAGGTAAAACGTGAAGATCTAAAAGAGTGAGACCTTATACCTTTTTCTGTGCGAGATCGCTCTGGATATTAACACCTGTGAGACAAATTAAGTCAAATCGCCATAGTGGTGCTGCTCGGACTCCCGGATGTGTTCGAGGATCGATAAGGCTTTTAGCATGGAATTTTCCCGTACTCTTGGCCTTGTATCAACGTTGGAGTGTCTGAGAATCGATGCGAAATGTACCAGTCGGAAGTTGGGCCTTGGAGAAGTGATGTGAGCCCCAGGTAACCGCATAATCACAGAAACGTTTAGCGATTAACCTCCTGCGATCTTTACGTTTTGCACTAATCATCGATTTTTCTGTATAGTTTTTGGGATAAAATCATCACATTTTTCTAGCTTCCTTTGAAAGTTTGAATTTCTGAGAATTGAAACGAAAGGTATATCTCGCGTGTAGGGCCTAGGGAAAATTGTTTCAGCCCTGGGTCACCGCATAACCACAGCAACTTTTAGCGAGGAAGCGCCTGCGACCTTTAACCTTTTGTTATAATCGATGATTTAACAAATTGTCAGTTCTAAAGAATTTGATATAACGTGCTTTCGTTACAATAGCTTGCATTTGATCGCAGTGTTTTTTGGTTTATTTTTTCAAGTGCCAAACTGGCGTTTGCTCAAACGACGTATATGAAATGACCTGTTATATAACAATGCATCAACACATACTATTAAACTTAGATGATCAGAGATGTGTTCGTCTTTATAATTAACAAGCTACAGACATAATTATTTTTGATGTGTAATATTCATTTTCTGTAGCTCTAGGCCCGTTTTGTGCTCATTAATGTCAGTGTGCTATGATGTTATCATCATGTGTGTATGGTTCTAAATATCCTCTTTGCAATGTCTACAAAGGCCAAAATGGCGTGAGCCGACCCCAGCTCACGCATTGGACACGAAATCTGCGTCACTCGGACGTATACGCTCGTCAACAATCAATTCGTCGACGAATATTTGATTTAGCGTTCGTGGCCATTGAGTAAACTGACGGAACTTATCACTGACGAAGGCCAAGTTATATGGTGTGCTTAAAAGCACGGTGGAAGCTTGGGATCATCGCACCGGTGCCCTAGCATGCTATGACCGCGTGATTTAACAGTTCGCTTTTGAGTTGAGGATTGCAGCTAAGAAAGAAGAAGTTAAAAAATCATTTCATGTTCCCTTTAACACGGATATGTGTGCTACACAAGATAAAAATATTGACATTTTGCATGCCAGTAAAATTCCGGACGACCACTTGGCCTGTCACCAAGCAAGAACACCTCATATCCAGCGTTAACAATCCTCTGGAGACAACCATGCTCTCCTTCTTGGTTTAACAGTGTCCACTGTTCATCACCCCAACAAGGGTGAGACCGTCGTCGACGTCGCTCCTCGCCAGTCGATGAGATAATCTCATCTTGAATGAATGATTGGGTCTTGAAGAAGTATGATGCTAAGCATACATTCGCTTACTATGCGGCAGTCGAGCAACAGTCATGTCGCGAGGCAATCGTCCTGTCGTGGCCGGCGTTTTCGGATTTTGTTTCATAGGAGCGAAGTCCGAAAGTACAAGGACGGTACGTACGTCCCACCAAGCGGCCGTCATCCCGGCGGCGCGGAAAACCACTCGCCTTGTCCGTGCACCTACGATACTTAGCAGCTCTCGTCGCCTGACAGTCCACGGGCTGTAAATCGTCTCACTTCACAGAAGAAACAGACACCGTTCCTCCAGAGGCCCGTGCCGTACCGCCATGATACAGTGAACTAGAGAGCAGCCATGACAACCGTCTTTTACCATTTTTCAATGGACGAATGGAGACATCAACTGGCAAAAAATTTCCGCCCGGCGTCCCTAACAGCAGGGTTACCATGGCAACCTCCCAGGCCCAAAATGGAGATCACTATCGACGCTTCTGACGTCGTGTGTCTAGATTATTTTGTGTCGTGTCGCTACTCTGGCAGCTACGCTGCCATATAGAGTGGCTCTAGTGTGCTCAGCCCACTCGGCCACCGATCCTTTTTTTTTCTTCTTTATTTCACTCGGCCACCGATCCCTTTTTATCTGTCTTGACTATACTCTGTTTCATACTTAGCGTGCGACGCTGTCAAAGCTGCTGGCGCGAGCGCGTGGCTTCATCTATGGTTTTGCTTGCGCGAGAACGCGTGCAAATGATCAATATGATCAAGCCCCACGCTCGCGCCAAAAGCTTTGACAGCGTTGCACGCTAAGTATGAAACAGAGTATAAAGCCCTTCGATGCAAAGCAAATTGTTGTGTCTATGTTTATACAGCCGGAAGATAATCTGCCTCAGTGAGCGTCTGGTGTCTCAGCTGTAGATGAGCAATTTAGCAAGTACGGTACAACCGCTAGCCTGGGGTCTTTAACCTGCACCACGCAATAGTGGTACTCGACCGCACGCCGGTACGATGCTCATCCAGATCGAAACGGGCAGGGGTGGGTATTGAACACAGGATCCCTGGGTTCTGCAGCGCGAGCTTTAGCGGCACGTGCTCCGAGCTGGTGCGCGCGCTTTGGTGTGCGCTAGCCAACGAGGTAGAGGGGCTTAGAGTGATAAACCGGAAGTTCGGAAGTGGCACCCCCCGTTTGCCGCCATGTTTTACGCAAATGTGACCACTCGTCACGTGACCTCACAAAAGCCGTGACGTCAATGGTAAGATGGCAGCGCCCAGAGCTAGTAAATGCGAGTTTGTTCGGTGCGCGGTAGCCGTGATGTGCAGCTGCTTTCCGACGACTTCGGGCTTTTTCGTGCTCGCTGACGCAAGTATAATGTGAAAACATGAAGGAATGAGACTTTATACCCTTTTTGCGCAAGATCTCTCTTGATCATCTGGATATTAACGCTTGTGAGACAGCATCCGCCGTTTCGCCGTACCGGTGCTCGGATTCCCGGATGTGTTCGAGGATCGATTGAACTTTGAGTGCTTTTAGCATGCAATTGTCGCATTCTTTTAGCTTTGGTTGAACGTTGGAATGTCTCGAGAATCGACGCGAAATATATGCGTCGGACGTAGGGCCTAGGGGAATTCGTTTCAGCCATAGGTAACGGCATAATCACAGCCAAATTTTAGCGAGGAAGCTCCTGCGATCCTTACGTTTTGTGCTAATCGACGATTCTACATTCCATCGCTTTTCTTCCTGTTTTTGTGAGTGCGAAGTGCACACTTATTTTCAGCTGCGAGGGTGACGTTTTATTGAGTGTGGGGATGAATAAATAGTTTGCGGGCACCTGCTTCAAAGCTATTCAACTTGCTATAAGAACAACCGTTTTGGTGTACGCATAGATTATAACTACCCGTACACATGTTTCTCTTTCGTAGGATTTATTGCAGCAATACTTTTTTTGTTCATCACGAGTGCATGGTATTAGTCGGTCAATTATTTACTTGTTCTAATTACCTGGACAAGATAATTCATATTTGTGTCCATTCCTTCCCCGAAGAGCAGTCCTGTTGAAAAATGTTGACACATCCTTTCGGTCTCTTCAATAGACCTTTTTCAAAAGTGTAAGCTGCCTATACTTTGTATCACCGTAATTTGGAAAAGGGCAACCGCCACAGCTCCCTCGAGCCTATCAGAGAGACGGAGTGAAGGTATGTGACAAATCTGGTCAGACGAGCACTCTGATGATATGTTGTCATGCGCCTCTCTCCAACGTGCATATTGACTCACCGACTGTAGCCTTTGCCGTTTGCCAAATTGTCATGGAACGAAATACAGTAGCTACTACTCCAATTACCTAAGGCCTTCATACTTTGGGCATTTGTTCGTCAAGAATGTTATGTCTGCCGTCACTGTGAACTCGGCTCAGTGCCTATTGGACTCGAGTGCTGCATTAGCGTTCGACGTGAACTTCGCCCATTCGTGTGCTCTACGCCTAAAAAAAAATGGTGACAGTTGTGTTGCTTGATGGGGCTTTGCAAATAGTCTATTGTGTCATACGTATAAAAAATGGCGTGCTATAGAACAATGTATCTGTATCAACACATATAATTAAACTAGATGCTCAGAGGTGTGTTTGTCTTTGTAATTAACAAGTTACAGCAATAATTATTTCTTATGAGTGTAATATTTATTTTTGGTAACTGGGCTGGTTTTGTGCTCATTAATGTCAGTGTGCTATGATGTTATTATCATGTGTGTAGTTTTAAGTATCCTCTCTACAATGCCTACGAAGGCCCCGGGAGGGAATAAAAATAATAAATAACATTTTCACATCACTGGTGGGAATACATTAATAAATAACATTTTCACATCACTAGAGTTTGTTTTCGGATGCACCACATGTTCAGGAGAGGTGTAACGAATGCAGCCCCATGCAACAAGTCTGCCAGTCTGGTAAGTCCCATTAATTATTGCTGAGGGGTCGAAGATGGTCATTGTCCTCAAAAGGTCCAGCGTGTGCTGTGAACACAGTTCTTGGTGTCTAGACTCTGAAGGCGTAAAGGCAAGCGTAAATATGTTTTTTGGTTAGTGTATCAAATGTGTTTATTTCCACTTGATTACATAATTATGGATTCTTAGCAAATGGTTCCATAATGAGTTCTTTCTGCGACAGTCTCGTGTCAGGCATTCAGTTGTTGTACCTGTACTCCTTGTTGTCGGATGACGCTCCTGGCACGTCTGTGTTCAGTTTGGTCGAGTGGCAACTTCTACTGGCCGATGCCATCTTGTAATCATACATCATGTGCCGCCACTGACATCTGATGCACTGGAGCTGCAGGGCTGACCTCTAATCCGCACATTTTCCTGGCAGTTTTTTGCGTCAATGCAGCAAGCTCGGCATGTATTGCTTACATGGTTTGGCTTTTCCCGTACCATTGACTTGATGGCTGGCAACAACGTTTGTTTGCTATCCAAGCCATTTCCCTTCCATTCCGTAATGGTGATTTCTTCGGCATCCCGCGACCACTGCAACTTGTGTAAGTCTCGTGTGGCAGAGTGAAGTCGGGCGATGCTTGGTGTCCACTTTTGAGAACAACCAACCATTCTATTCCTTCAAGTCACTCAGCGGCATTCTCCTTCAAAGTTAGAAATTGTTTGCTTCGTGGCGTGGACACACATAATTAGTGTCAGCAAATTATTAGGTATTGTCCTTGGACGACAACCGACACCAAATCAACTGTCCTTGCATTGCTGCTCAGCTGTTTCGTCGTGTTTACCTCCCATCGAGGTGAAGGGGATTAGAAGCTTCGGGGTAATGTCGGCACCAGGGACAAAGGCCGCCGAAGATAATCCTCAATGCTTCGCGGATGCTCGTCGAGACGTGGTCGAGGGTCATTCAGCTTGAACCCTTGGAGGCCAATTCATTGGTATGGGTACCTCCAGTAGACATGGTCGGCCTCATGCAATGGTAGGAGAGTGGTTTTCGGTCGGCCATTCGCAGCACCTCTGTTTTCCTGGGTGTATTTTTGTTCAGCAGCGGACCTACGCTGGTTCTTCCTGATGTCGGGAATGCTTCGGTGTTGGGGTGTCTCATTGAATTGGTATTCAATAGTAACAGGTAGCCGGTGGCGGTCGTCGTGACTTTGTGGCATAAGTCGCCCTCGGTTCTTCAGATGCCGCTTCGCTCGAATAAGTCTCCAGCTAAAATGCCTGTCGAACTTGTTCCGAAACAATCTCGGCAATCAAAATAAAAGCCAGGCAACTGATGGCAGGAAGCAGCTTCCTGATCTCCCCCGTACAACGTTGTGGATGATGTCGCAGATGCCTGGGAGGCTGGCGTCGAAGTTGCAGCTGGATGACTCGAGTGTCGAGACGCTGGGGAGTTGTTGATATTGGCAGGCTCGGGCTTGCAGTGTACATCCAATGTTGGAAGACTCGGTAATATGAACCCTTCAACTGTTGTCGTGGGGT
>JAZHYW010017841.1:0-33850 GCA_037355805.1 Ixodes ricinus
GGGCATGGGCGGGTTCTTCTTTATATATGAAAGGCTATTGACGTCACCCCCACGTCGCAAGCTGCCGTCGCCGCGGCAGCAGGCGCCGCTATGATCCGCTTAGTGGTTCGCACTTCACACGAGGCTTCGAATGACGTCAACCCCTTCGAAGCAGCTGCAACCCTAATCTTTACCGGAACGTCTGGGAGGGTGTTCCTATTGGTCACACACGCCTTATCACGCATCATCTGGCTTTGATGCTTGTTTTGTGGTTTTCTTTATTGAAACGGATACTGATCTCTATGCTCTATGCCTGATTTCGAGGTGATGTGCTGTTTTGCCTTCAAATGTTCGCCGGGAGTTTTTGCTTACAACGACGACACGAAAATTTCCTTGTCTGGTAGAGGTATACAGCTTCGCTGAAAAATGGCACGGCGGCGTTTCTTCGTTTCTCCTAAAAGGAACGCGTTCCAGGAACGCCGTTCCTTGGAACGCCGTTCCGTACAACACTGGCTCTCCCGAAGCAGCGGCGAAAGCTCGACATATGGGCGGTCGACGAAGGCGGAGGTGACGGAAGCTCCGCGAAGGGGCGTGCTACCAAATACTTGAGCTACCTTCCCCATGGCTGGTCAGCGTCTCACATGTTGCATCATTTTTTTATTCGATTAAGTGCTACTTTTTTATTCTCGAAGCAGTCTTTTCGCGAAGGAACTCCTCGTCCTACTGTACTTCGCGCGTGATTGGTTCAGCCAGTGATAAAGCAATATCGATAAAGCAAGCAATAGTGATAAAGGAGCGGCCAAGACGATGCACGTTTGGTGCTGCTTGATTGGCTCCATCATGTTGTAGCGCCGGCTGCGATCGGATTTCAAGGCTGTGTTCCAAAATTTACTCGATCCGACTCCGGAGCAAAGGTTACCTACCGTGGCGTTTCAAAACTTACTCGAGCTTACTCGATGACGTCAGAACTCGCGTTCCAGAAGCGAGTTGTTTACTCCGGAGTAATTACTCACGCTACCTTTCTCGACCTGGGGGGGGGGGGGGTAACGTCGCCATGGGCCTACTAACCGGGGGGGGGGGGGGCAAGGGGTGTGCTTGTCGCCCCCCCCCTCAGTTCTCAAAGTGGGTGGGCAAGGCATGTGTTTTGCCCTCCCCCCCCCCTACACACACGCACACTCAAGAACAAGATGGTACGCCACTGAATGTCGGATCAAATCGAGTAAATACGCCACGTAATCGGTGCGCCGTCTGCACGTCGTCTGCTTTCTGCGCACAGTGGTCGAAGCTCGTTTTCTCCGTTAGCTTTGTTGACAGACGTTCGAAATGACGAAGAATGAGGTGCAGCCGTTTATGTGTGGTTTTATGCGATTTTGCCGTTTTCAACGCAGGAATTGACTGCTCAGCAGATCTAGACCGTGTATCTTCCCCAGGAAGGTATACCCGCTGTTATTATCAGAGTGCGAGCGTAAACAGGAGCTTCTCCGCATCCTCGTCCTCGGCGTTGGAGGGAACTCCGTATTCTTACGCTCAAGGCTGAGAATGTTTGAACGCAGTAGATGATGTAGAAGTATTTTGTTTTTCCAGAGTGTGTGTAAAGAGAGGATAACGCTTGTAAATTATTATATTATTTGAACCTCTTTGATCCTGGAGAATATTACTTATTACCTTTTGTAATAAGAATAGATAGCGTGCCAAAGAAACACAGAGCATTCTTTTTAGAATTCCGGCTCTAGTGAGAGAAGGTTCCACTTACATTGGGTACTAAAAGAGTGATGAAAGACGAATCATAGCGCAACTCTTCAGTTGGAATAAAGCTTCTATCCCCTCGCAGTTTTATATCAGGTAGTTTATTTAACCAGTATATATAAGTTCTGTAAAATGGTTGCAAAAACCAACTCGTCCACTCTAAAAAAAGCCCCTGAGTCTGCTTTCCCGCACAACACTTGGAGAGCCAATCACCGCAATTTCCGGAGGCAACTCAGCGAATGACAATACCGAAACATATGTTTAGACCAAAAAACGCAGTCTGAGTTGTGAAATTAAGCAATGCAAAATGTCACGCTTACATTGCTTAATGTCACAACTCAGAGTGCGTTTTTTGGTCTAAACATATGTTTCGGTATCGTCATTCGCTGCGATGCCTCCGTAAGTTGCGATGATTGGCTCTCCGAGTGCTGTGCGGAAAAGTACACGTAAGGGCTTTTTTAATGTGTACCCCAAGTACACTCTAAAAAAAAACAAAAACAGTGCGTCTACTTTTCGGCACAACATTCGGGGAGCCAATCACCGGAACTTACGGAGGCAGCTCAGCGAATGGCGATGCCGAAATATATGTTTAGATTAGAAAACGCAGACTAAGTTGTGAGATTAAGCAATGCAAAACGTCACGCTTGCATGGTTTAATGTATCCACTCAAACTGGGGTTGTTTGTCTAAACATATGTTTCGGCATCGTCGTTCGCAGAGCTGCCTCCGTGAGTTTTGGTGATTGGCTCTCCGAGTGTTGTGCGGGAAAGAAGACAGACGGACTTTTTTATTTATTATATTTTATTGGTTATTGTACATACCCTCAAGCGACGAAGCATCTGTTGAGTGGAGGGGTAAAGCAAACAAAAATAAAACAAAATGACAAAACAAAAAAGATGCCGCAAGAAATTCAAATATCAAAAATACACTCCGATTGGCAAAAGCTGTAAGCAACATCTGTTACAAACAAAATAAACAAATTGAAATGACTCATGTCGGCTCATCAAACAGAAATGTAAATAAAGATTGACGAAAAAGAAAATAATCGGGTATAGTTACGATATCTGCTGGAAGGTGGTTCCAGTCGTTTGATGTATGCGGGATAAATGAATAAAAAAAGTGTTCCTTTGCCAACCTGTCAATCCAACTTTATTCTGATGGTCCAGACGGGAAGGGTAATAGTTAAGCAATGTAAAGAAATGGTCTCGCAGCCACTGATGATGATACACTTTATGAAATGGGCAAAGTCGGAAACGCTTTCTACGCATTGACAAAGAGGGTAACAACAAACTGGACTTCATTGATGATATGCTGGCTGTTCAATTATAATTAGACAGTAATGAAACCAACGGCGTTATTTTGAACTAGTTCGAGAGCTTTTTGTAGAAAGGCGTTGTTAGGATCCCAAATAGAGGCAGCGTATTCCAACTTTGACCGTACAAGAGTGTTATAAAGAAGAAGCTTTAACTTAACTATGGCCGTTCTGAAGTTCCGCCGAAGGTGTCCTAACATGCGGTTAGCGTTGGCGATTATCATATCGATATGAGGTTTCCAGGCTAAAGTCGATGATATAGTAACACCCAGATAACGGAATGAGTTTACAGATTCAAGTTGAATGTCGGTTAGTGTATATGCTCAAGGGCGCGCGCCTTGCCGGAAACCCGCATTAGTTTGCATTTGTTAGGGTTTAGTTTCATAAGCCAGTTTTTTGCACCAAAGAGTAATATTATTTAAATCAGATCCCAAAAGGCGTTCATCATCATCGTCATAAACTTCCCGATGAATTACACAGTAATCTGTGTATAAATGCACGGAGGAAGAAACACAACTTGGTAAATCATTAATGAATATTAGAAAAAGGAGTGGGCCTAAAACCGAACCTTGGGGTAAGCCCGATACCACATCAGTCAGGGATGAAGTATTGCCATTTAGAGTTACATATTGTGAGCGGTTGGTAAGAAAGCATTACTGCCAGGTTAATAAATTAGGATATAGGTTTAATGAAGACAATTTAAGCATTAGTAACTTATGATTAACCTTGTCGAAGGCTTTAGAAAAATCGAGAAAAATACAGTCAGCCTGATGTTTTTGTCCAGTGTAGCATGCAAAGAATGGGTGAATGGGTGAGATGAAGCAGCTGCATTTCACATGAACATGAGCGACGGAAACCATGTTGAGCAGGGGCGAAAAATGAATTTGATTCTAAGTAATTAAAAATATAAGAGTACAGTATGTGCTCTATGATTTTAGAGGGAATACTTGCTAGTGAAATGGGTTGATAATTTAATGGAGAATGCTTGTTACCAGACTTATGCCGTGGAAGCGCCTTCGCAGTTTTCCATTCTATTGGGAGCGTTCCGCACTCATGAGATTGCTGGACAAGTTTTGACAGAACAAAAAATGAGTGCATTTTAGTTTGTCTTAAACATTTTGAGGTAATATTATCACTTCCACATGACGATGATACTTTCAAAGAATCAATTAACATTACAATTCCAGTAGGTTCCATGGCAGTGGGAAACATCGGGCTAAACTCACAACGTGGAACGTCATAAAATATATTTCCATCGCCTACAAACAAACTCTTTAAAAAAACATTATTAAACACTGATGGATATTCTGCCGGAGTGATTAACGCACCAGACGCATCGCTAAGAGACATTAAGCTGTCTTCATTCATATTAACAGTCTTCCAGAACTTCTTGGGGTCATTTAAGAATAGACTTGGTTAAGTGTTCTTAAAAAAGTTTCTTTGACGTCAGATACAGCTTGGGAAGTTTCGGCCTCAGTCGCAAAGTATGCTTCCCACCGATCAATCGTGTCACGTAATTTAGCTAAACGAAAAAGTCGCTGTTTTTTATTGGAAATATGTTTTAGGGTGTTAGTATACCAAGGTGCTTTATCATGAGATTCAATACGCCTGACGGGCACATGCGCGTTAATCAGTTCGTTCACTTTAAACAAAATAATCTCCAATTTTCCTGCACGCTTCGTTGATCAAATTGTGGCAGATATATGTCCAGACTAGCTGCACAGGTTTTTGGTTAATAAGATCAAAATTGGCTTTATTGCAGTCAAAAATAAGCTTTTCTTTTTTAATATTGATTAGGGGAGCAACTTTGAGTTCAAAATTTAACAATGAGTGATCGCTTAAGCCTGGAAGATACGTAAGGGAAGATAGAAGTTCAGGGTGTGTCGACAGAATTAAATCAAGTGTGTTCGCTGTATTCTTGGTATACCTTGTTGGTTTCGGTACCAGCTGTGTCTAATTAAAACACGCACACTGATCCAAAAAAGTGTTGACTTTTGGTTGAAACAGGTTGAAAAGAAGGTGGGTCAGATGACATGATATCAGGGAAATTCAAATCTCCTAATAAAAAATAGGAGAACTAGGATATTGAAAAACAGTATAATTCATAACGTTATGCAAATCATCAATAAATGTCACTGCGCTGTTTGGGGAGTGGTAGCAGACAGCCAGTAAAGTTCCTGTGTTATTTAAAGTGATACAAGCCCACAGCCATTTTTAGATCGGAAGCAACATCTACGCAAAGGAAGGTATGCTCTGTGATACGGCTATGAGTGTGCCACCCCATGTCTACCGTCTCTGTCAAAAAGAGTGTATTATGAAAACCTATACTTGTGCAAGTGACACTCCTCTGTAGCGGCGTTGGAACCAGAGGGAATCAAAATTTGCTGTTCTTTCGATCGAACTGCTGCACAAGAACAGCCATGACTACCATTTACTCAAATATAGACCCGCATTCTGTTTTCTCGGCAGAGATTTTTAAAATTGGGGATCAACCTACCACCAAAACAGAAAAAAAGTTAACCTGAAATAGTACTGAGCATAATTACTATGCCTATCGCGCTAACACAAGCACTCACCCGTGTTGGCCGCTGCACCTAGCACTCCGGTGCGAAGGGGTGAAGCTCGACACGCGCGCCATAGTGAGAGGTGGCACGGAGACATGCGGCAGACATTATAATTAAGTGATATCATCAGGAGTCCTAGATCCTGGTTCTGTCTTATCACAGCAGCCGCCATACAACAATTTGTCAATGTTTTCTGGCAACTTTTAGCACTTTACATCGTCGGAAAATTAGACGATGTCGGCGATCAGTCCGCCAGCGCATCAACCAACCAGCGCGGTTGACGACAAATCCCAATACACTGTTTCACCTTAATCTGAAGCGTAGCCGCTGGTACGAGCCAGTTAGACCACCCAGCGTCAAAGCGCGACATTGTGGCATTCGTCGATCTTCCTGCGTGTGGTCTTTTATCGACTAAACGAATCAAGTGCAGTGAAGTCCCGTGACTTGCGCTTTTAGTATTTCTTTGTGGTTGTATGTGTTCAAGCCTTCGACTGTACTCTGACCTAAAATAAAACAAACTATACGGTGAGTAGAGACGCTCTGAAATATATATTTGTATCATTTTCTTTCCAATCTACTTCTCTGAATATTAGAGTCAACCAATTCCTTTTGGGTTTCCCCATCTTGGCGCTGGTTTGGCGCAATTCTTCGCAAAACATGACACTTTGGTGCAAGGTGCAGCAGACTTCCTTTCATGGCGCAATTTCGTGCAAATAGAGCAGCCCTTCCATCACTGCAATTGGACGATGAAGAACTCGTTCGCATAACAAATGGAGCTTAAAGAACTCCTTGTAGGTTTTTCAGGAAGAACCCTCCTAGGCGGTTTTTAAAATAACTTTTTATGGTGCAAAATAAGGACAAGCTGAAGAACCCCTAAAATTTCTTATACGACCAGATTACCTTTTGTGTATCTGAAGAGTGAGATGTAGTTTAGTAACATGTAGATAGAAAACACATTCTCACACTGTAAATTACAACGCGCGTCGCGGCGCGAGTGCGGGCGTGGTCGAATGGTTAGCGTTCTTGGCTTTCGCGCGGTGGCCCCAGGTTCGATTCCTGAAAACGGAACCTCCTTTTATTTATTCTTTCTACTTGGCGTTTTTGTAAGTTAGAGAACCTTGCCGTCTGATAGAGGTTCGAATTTTCCACGCACCGAACGTTCTACGCCGAATGTTCCGGAAACCCATGCAGGTACAAAAGGTGCTCCGCGTGGCGGTCCGGAGACAGTTTCGCTCTTGCGCTCGATCGACTCCGGCGACCTTCGACGCCTGCGACGCTACCTCTTCGTATTTTTTGTTTGTTTTGGGCACAAGTTCGCCCCTATTAAAGGTTTAGTTTCCTACTGCACTAACCGTCTCTCTGCTTGTCATTCGTGACAAAATTACCAGATCATTTGCGCTTTACTATAGCGTCTACAAATCACGCAGTCAGTTAACCTAAACCTATAAGACTGCTGATAACCGGAAAGCATTACAATATTTCCACAAGAAAACTTACACTCCAGGCGTCCTGGTCTGACGGTGAGATGTCTTTGAAACCAGCAGGTACTGGTGCGTTTTGGCATAAACTTTTCTCGACGGGTCTTGCGTCAGTTGAAGATGCAACGCTTACGATTAACAATAAGCCTGCAAACAAGTCTCCTCTTTTTGGCAGCATATTCTGACCAGTGGTCCGATCAGCTGCTGAGATCCCTCTTCTTAGAAGCAATCCGGATGTTAATTTGACAATGGGAATATGAAAGAAAGGCCGCAAGTCAATTTAAACAACGGATAAATTGAACTTAACCGGAACTTGACAGCTGTGTATATTTTTAACCCCCAGACCTCCAGGAAAACAACAACAACAGCAACAAAACATATTGGTTGTAAATTTCGACTAGGTATGGCGGACAGCTGGTTTGAACAACACAATTGAAGCTATTCACGGATGTGGAATCTTTAACGTTTGCAACCTGACATTCACGTTCCGAACAGCTCCACTTTCATTATTGTTCGCTTTACGAAACAGAGCTCAATAGACCAATGGCTGCATGCGAAGGGAAAGTCGAATCGAACTCAATCTGGCCTTTACATTTTCTTAAGGACTAAACAAGGCAAAACACGGCTCTGCTTCACACTGGGAAAGAATGGGCCCTTGACAAGCCATATGAGTATTTACGCATAGTATCGTAATCAAAGCATTCTGATTAAAAAAAGATGAAAACAAGGAAAGAGCACAGGCCGTGAATGACGCGGAAGACTTACTTTTAAGTTCGAGTGATTGAACGGATCGTTCTTATGTTTTCATAGGCAAGTTTGTTTTATATTTATTTTTGTTTTATTTAAGATGGCAGACTGAACGTCTTTTCTGCTTCGTGACTTGCGAAGTTTCGGGTTTTTAAAATTTGGACGCGTCCGCCACTCCGGGGAGCGAACCTACTACCGAAAACCCGGGCACGTCCATTGCCGCAGGCTATAGACCTTTCCACCCTCAGTCGCATGGGCGCTGCCATCTTTGAATCATGTGACGCAGCCACCCATAGGTTGCTTAAACTTGTCGCTCCACTCTCGATCCCCCCTCCCCCTCCTCCCCCTTCGACGCCCTCGACGCTCTGCTGTTATCTTCTGTTTCCTTTTTATTTTGGGCAGAAGTTCGCCCCATTAAACTTTTGTTTCTTCAGTTATCGCCGCCTCATCAATTGTCCTTCGTAACATTTTGGTGGAGGTGCGGGGTATCGCTTTTTATGCCAATGAAGCGTACACCTATGAAGACATCCCGGCCAAGCGGAGTGCCCGGCCCCGGAAGGCTACCCTTCGCAGAAGACGCTGACGCCCCAGCAAACCGCAGTACCAAAGACCAACCTCCGGACCTCGGACCCTTGCCAAAGAAACCAAAGAAAAAGACCGCGACGATGACCACTCCACCCGTCGTTGTCCTACCCGTCGCTGCCTGATGATGATGATGATGATGATTGGGGTTTAATGGCGCAAGAGCAACTTAGGCCATATAGCGCCAAACAAAGGTTTTTTCCAAAGGGCTTAGAGGCGTAATCTAAAAGAACGGCAAGTTACAGCTGGTGTAAAAGGCCTGTGTTATGAAGGAAATTTAAAACTCGATCGACAGGTACCAATAGTTGATCGCCAAGCAGAAAATATGGATGAAAGGGGAGGTGATCTCGAAAAAGTTCTGGAAAACATTTTTGGCGCTCTTGGTTTAAAGCTTTGTAGTGCCACAGGATGTGCAAAACAGTCATATATTTTCCACAATTGTCGCAAAGTTTAACATCCCCACCACAGAGCAGGTGCAATGAGTCAAACGGGTATCACCATTCTTAAGCGGCAAAGGAGAACCTCAACCCGACGAACTTTACGGAAGGAACTCTCCCATGCCCCCAGTTGGGGCTTGATATGGTGAAGCTTGTTCCCTTTTCCCAAAATCCCAATCCAACTGGCATGACTTCATAATCAATTTCTGTATGATCGGTTTCAGGTCTTGATGTGGCAGGCCAAGAGGCAGTTTTGGGTATTCTTTTGCAGAGGCAGCAAGCAAGTCTGCTTTTTCATTGCCGGAAATACCCACGTGGCTTGGGACCCAGCATAATTTGATCTGGTGTCCTAGTTGAAGTGCTCGGTTTAGCCGTACCCGAAGTCATTGCACGAGAAGGTTCTTGCTGTCTGCTAAGGACGAAACGGCTAGAAGAACGCTTTGGGAGTCGACAAGCAGAATTGCTTTCATGATATTGTTATTTAATAAGTACTCAACAGCCATTAAAATACCGTACAATTCGGCAGTAAAAATATTTGCAAGAGTGTGGAGTTGTTGAACTTTCCTGAAGGTAATAGAATAAACTGCACACCCCACAAAAGTTGATGTTTTCGATCCATCAGTTAAAAACGCGAGTAGTCCTTGTATTTTTGTTCTAAATCAACAAACTCCTGCTGAAGAACGAGTGGAGAAATAGCTCTCTTTCTGTACTTAGACAGTGACCAGTCACAAGAGATTGGCAGAAGGTCCCAAGGCGCAACTCTCTCATTGCTCCCGAGCAAGGCAGCCTCACTAAAGGGGAGATGGAGCGAGGTTGCCATGCTCTGCACTCTGAAACTCGGGGGCCGAGCAATGCTCGGATTGTTTTCAAAGAGTCGGAAGGACGTAGAAGGTTGAAGTGCATCAAAAGTGGGATGTTGAGGATAGCTGTATATCTTGTAAGCATAACAAAGACTCAAATATTGCCTTCGTCCTTCCAAGGACATTTAATGTGTCTCACCACATACAAGCTAAGCACAGGTGATGTTCGAAACGCTCCCGTGGCAAGTCTGAGCCCCAGATGATGGACGGGGTCCAACATGTTTAGGGCAGACGGACGTGTTGACCCATAAACAATCGCGCCATAGTCCAGGCGGGACCGCACCAAGGAGTTATAAAGTGGCAAGAGGCACCGTCTGTCAGATCCCCAGGACGTATGCGACAACACTTCGAGGATGTTTGATGAACGTAGGCATTTATGTTTCAACTCTTTCAAGTGGGGTATAAAAGTGAGCTTTTTTATCAAATATTATTCCTAGAAACTTGTGCGCCTCTTTTACCGAGATAGCAACATCATTTAAGTGCGACACTGGATCTGGAGACAGGCCACGGCGGAGTGAGAACGGAACACAGACTGTCTTTTCGGGAGAGAACCTGAAGCCATTTTGATCAGCCCACTTGCTCATCTTATTGATTGTGAGCTACAGTTGCCGTTCACAGCTGGACAGGTTACAAGAGAAAAACAATATCTGTACATCGTCCACATACATTGAGTAGGATACAGATGGTGGTATAACCTGAGCCAGACTATTAATCTTCACAGCAAATAGTGTAACGCTTAATACTTTACCCTGAGGGACGCCATTCTCCTGTAGAACAACATCCGAGAGGACGAGGCCCAAGCGCACTTGGAAGGTCCAGACCGTCAAGAAACTTTGAATGCAGTGAAGCGTGCGACCTCGGACACCATATGATTACAGGTCTCGAAGGATCCCATATCTCTAAGTCGTGTCGTAAGCCTTTTGTAGGTCAAAGAAGACAGAAACGCAGTGCTGGCGATGGATAAATGCTTCCCGAATAGAAGTTTCCAGGCGGACAAGGTGGTCTATCGTCGAACGACCTGCTCGGAAGCCGCACTGATTTGTATCAAACACACCCTCTGCCTCTAAAAAATGTATAACACGGCGATTAACGAGTCTCTCATAGGTTTTGCCCTGCAGCTTGTCAGTGCAATTGGGCGGTAGCTTGTTTGTAAAGAGGGGTCTTCGCTAGGTTTCAGTAGTTGGATTATATGTGCCTTTTTCCAACAATCAGGAAAACAAGCATCATCCCACAGTAAATTAAAAAAAGGTGAAAAAATCGTTTAAAGAGTCAGGTGACAGTCTCCTTAGCATCTCGTATAGAGTCCTATCCGGACCAGCCGCAGATTCTTTTTTGACGCCAAGAGCCAATTCAAGCTCACACCGTGTAAATGGCTTGTTATAAGGAACACCCTGGACACCAAAAAAAGAAATAGCTTGTTTTTCTGCTGTTGCTCTAAACCTCTTAAAGGATTCACTATACTTGGCTGAATTAGAGACTTCCTGGAAGGGTTAACCAAGAACATTTGCTTGTTCCTTAAGGGATGTTGCTGATGGAAAAAGGGGTATCCTGAAAGACCGATAGTCTCCCCTGATCTTCCTAAGACGATTCCACACTTCCTTTGATGAAACAAAACTACTCAAAAAGTGACATATTTTTTTCAAGAACTGCCTTTAGCTTGCCTTCGCGTCCAGCGAGCTTTGGCTCTTCTTTTCTTGAATTGAAGCAGATTCCGTAGAGTGGGATATCGTCTAAAGATGCACCACGCCTTGTTTTGTGACTTCCGTGTTGTGGTGCAGTCATTGCTCCACCACGGCTTGCACTTTTTGGGAAGTCGTCCAGAGGTCTGGGGAATGCTGCGTGATGCGGCATCTATAACCGCTTCTGTAACGTACAGCGTGGCATCTTCAGGGCTCATATTTACGAGAACAGACGAATCAATAAAAGCCTTCAAACAAAAAAGAGACCAATCAGCCTTTTCCAATTTCCACCTTGGAAGTCGTGTCGGAATGGAAGGAATTGGCATCGTGCTTTCTAGAACAATAGGAAAATGATCGCTTCCAAAAGGGTTATTTAGAACCTTCCATGAAAAGCATGGAAGTAAAATTGGTGATGCAATAGAAAGGTCAATAGATGTAAATAATTTATGTGCTGCGCTAAAAAATGTAGGTTTTCTCCCATTAAAAATGCACAACCCAGATGATAATAAAAACCGATCTTCGACACCTCCTCGTGAATCTTGGCGAGCACTACCCCACAAAGGGTGGTAGGCATTAAAATGGCCTAAAATTTAAATAAAAGATTGAGGTAACTGTTTTGCAAGTGACTCAAGTTCACTGATATGCAGTGAAGAGTTAGGTGGCAGATAAAGAGAAACTACTGTAATCAAACGGTCAACAAGAATGCGTACAGCTACAGCCTCCAAGGGCGTAGAAACGGGGACCTCCGAGCAAGCAACACCACTCTGCACCACTAGTGCCACTCCTCCCGACAGATTAGGGGAGAGTCTATCTTTCCTAAAAACTTGGTGCCGACGTAAAATCTGTGTATGTGTGTTATTTAAATGTGTTTCTTGCAGGCTGAGTGCAATGGGTCTCAGCTGGTCTATAAAATAATTTACATCATCAATATTTCTCATTAGGCCACGGCAGTTCCACTGCATAAAATGGAAATTGGTCATTGTTTTAAAAACGAGTTAAAATGTGAGTAAAGAAGAAACGCTGGGAGAATAAATAAAAGTGTTAAAGGTGCCGCACGTGGCAAAATTAATTCGCAATGTCACGTTGGTGGAATCACCGGATTTTCGCTTTTGTGCTTACTCTTAATAGTCTGCCACTCCATGTCGTCTTGGTCAGACGCATGAGTGGAGACTTCTCCACACTCATCCATGGCCTTAGTTTCCTGAGGCGAGGCTTTTCCTGCTGGTTTCTTCAGGTTCGGGGAACGGGGCGCCACGCCCCGCCCGCGACCAGACCCAGCCAAAGGGGCAGAGGAGGTGCTGGGCGAAGCGTCGCCGAAGTCCACTCGTTCCTGCCCCTTAGGCGCTGCAGGTGCGGCACGAGAACCATGCCGCTCCTTCAATGATGCTCTCCCCAGGGAGTGTGGGCGAGAGTGTCTACCCTTTTCCTGGAAGGAGACTGCGGACGAGGGATGGTTGCAGTAGCCACCGGCCCATCCTGGGTCTGGGAAAGAGCTTGAGAGGACAAAGGCTGTTGTCCCGTTGGAGCGCGAGGGTTCGCACTCTGGCTGGGAGGGTCGGTAGACCGCCCAGCGGAGATTGCACGCCCCGGAAACTGAATCTTCAGCTGGAGCGTGGGGGACTGCCGTGGCTTCTCATAGTCCAGAAAGGACATCTGGGTTGCCACTGCAACCTTCAATGGTGCAGGTCCTCGCTGCACCACTTGGGCGTAGCCGTCTTTCCGCACGAATGCAAAGCGACGGTGTGCTTCAGGGTAAGAAAGGTTTTCTTTAACTTTCAAGCTGAGGACCTCTTTCTCGTCTTTCCATGTCTTGCATGATCTGGAATATGCGGGGTGAGGTTCTGAGCAGTTTACACAGTGTCGATCGTTGGTACGTGAATCAGCTTCGTGGTCGGTCTTGCTACACTTTGCACAGGTGACCTTTCCACGGCAGCTTTGAGAGCCATGGCCGAATATCTGGCACTTGAAGCATCTACGGGGGTTTGGCACATAAGGCCGAACCCTGCAGCGCAGGTACCCAGCCCTCACAACTTCAGGAGGGACGGTCGATTGGAAGGTGAGTACAACATCTTTTTTTGTCTTCAGCTCGTTCCCGTCATGACGCATGGTGATACGCCTTGCAGCTGTGACACCTTGGTCAGAGAGGCCTTCAATAATTTCACTCTCAGAGCTGTCAAGAAGGTCATCCTCGGAGATAACTCCTTGAATGCTGTTTAACGTTCGGTGGGGAGCGATTGAGACGTCATAACCAGAGACAGACGTTAAGCATAGTAGTGCACTAATCTGCTGATTCGTTTCCATCTCAACAAGTAAATCGCCGGAGCTCATTTTCTTTGCCTTGTAGTTTGTCCCAATTGCACCTTCAAGTACCTTTGCTACTAAGATTGGACACATTTGTGAGAGTTGTTTATCGCCTTCAGGATGAATTACTAAAAACTTGGAGAATTTTGGTGGAAGGTCAGGTGTCTTTTCAGTGATGTCTTCGGTGCGGACCCTTTTCAGGGCCCGATCAGAGGGAAGTTTAGCTTTAGAACCCATAAAGATGGGAGAAAGATTCAGTGCCGGGGTTGCACCGCCCACCACGGAGCCCAACAAGGGGTAGGTAATGTGCATAGCAAGAAAGGCTTGGCTGACACAATTACTCTACTAGTTCTGCCCGGGCACTATACCCCAGTGTGGTTGCAGGGACAGGACCTGTTTCCTCTCAAGGTTGGCCCTTAGCCGCCTTAGAAGGTGAAAAAGCGAAGGAAAAGAGTGTAGAAAAAAAAGAAGAAAGAGGTGGGAGGAAAAGTGAAAGAAGGAAGAAGAGGGTAGAAGAGGCGACTGACTGAATCATCCTGGTCGGGCAAGCCAGGACACCCGGAGCTGTGTCATTCTCCGAGACGGGTATCAGCAAGGGAAACGCCACACGCTCAAGACGTGGGAGATCTGAAACAAATTGGTACAATCGAATGCCGCATTTGAGCTCTCGGCTTTGCGGGTAAGTCCAAAATTATCGTGAACGAGTCACTAATGCTTTATTCAAAAAGCATATTACATATTCCTCGTCTTCTATCTTCTAGGTTAGCTTTTGCTGACAGCGATATTACAATTCGATGTCACGATCGCAAGAAGATAAAATTTAACTTAATCCCGAAGCTGTTTACGCACAGGCAGCCTCACAAGACGAGAAAACACCTAAAATAAGCTGGTGAGACGTTTTGGCTGCTTGCACTGAGAGACTACAGCTGTTAAAAGGCATCGTCTATAGAAGGCAAGAAAGAGGTAGGTAGATCGACAACAAAATCGAAGAAACGATGACGGCTACGGTGCTCCTTCAGCAAATGGAACCATCTTGTAAACAATGTATCTAAAACATTTTCTTATTCCGCCAACTCGCAGCAGTTGTTTCTGTAATGTAATGTAAAATCATGGTACGGAAACCCGGGAAAAATTGGAGCCAACGGACAAACAAGAAATGACTTCAAACATCCCTCGTAAGGCCTGACGAGCATCCAATGTACTTACGACAAAAAAAAAGATAAATCCCTTGACGCCAGCAGCCATCGATCAACTAAAGAAAAAAGAACAGCAGTGGTTCGGACTAAGGCTACCAGAATCGTAACCGAAACCGTGTCCCTTGTATCCATGGAAGCAAACCCTATCGGTGAGCTTGTAAAAAAAAAGGTAACATCTTAACAATCAAAAAAGCTGCAATGAAGGAGATTCACGATGAGATTGAGAGAGCCGTCACTGATAACACGCTCGAACAGAAAATGGAAACCATTGAAGTCTACACCAAAATAATTATAGCAAATGAAACAGAGATCCTTGAGAGACTTAATGCAAGAGCGAATGATAAACAGAACTTCAGAGACCTCCAGCACAAATTGGTAGATCAGAACAACAGCTCTATGCAAGTCAGGCATACGCAACAGTCAAGCTTGCGAAATAAAAAAAATCTCAAAATTTTCCGGTAATTTTTGCTCATAGCAGGGCTTCTGGGACCAGTTTGGCACCACAATTTACAAAAATAAGTATCTTTTGGAAATTGACAAGTTTTAGATACATGAAGAGCTCCCTTACGAGCCAAGCTGCTGCGGCAATCGGCGGTTTTCAGCTAACATCTGAGAATTACGCCGTTGCACTCGATATCCTGAAAACTAGATTCGGGAAACAAGAACTCATCACAGAAGAGCGCCTAGCGCGGTTGCTTACGGTAAGAACAACAAGCAACTCTCGGAACGTCGAGAAGCTTAGGTTATTATAGGACGAGGTTGAGTCTGAAGTTCGAAATCTTGGGGCACTTTGTGTATATTTAACAACATGAGGACCAACCCTCCTAACGGCTGTGCGAAAAGACGAGACATCTGATCTTGAACTGGAATATCAACGAAAAACAACAGCAGCAGCAACAAACGAAGGCAATGAGTTAAAACAATTATTGGACTTCCTGAAAACTGAAATTAAAAGCTGAGATGGCACTCAGCATGGAAATAAAAAAATGAACTGCCAATTTAGATAGATCAGCTCCTGTGGCAAGAGACCGACAGACACAATACTCGCCTTCGATAGCTATGTTTGCGACAGGAACTCACAAAGGAGCAAAACAGTGCATCTTCTGTAGATTCTATGACCAACGAGCTGCCAACTATTCTATACCAATAACATTGGAAGATAAAAAATGATAAAACAAAAAATCGATGTTTTCTATGCACGAAGCAAAATCAACGCGCAAAGGATTGCAGTAGCGCAAGGTGGTTAAAGTGCACACAGTGATCTAAAGGGCATGCCACGGCAATGTGCGACCCAAGTTACAATGCTCTAGAAAACAAAAGTCCACACGAAAATCTAGTTTCAAAAAGAAGGATGCCCCTAACAAAACAGCGCTGCAGTTCTTCCTAAATTCAACGATGAGCAAAAAGAGAATGCCATGCAAAGTCCTCCAACAAGCGTCAAAAGCACAGTACAGAAGGCGAACAAAACCATATTCTTGTTTGGCTCGACATCGATGGCTGAAGTCAACGCACCTTTGTCAGACAAGATATCGCCGAGAAACTTTACCTGAACGTTTTGGGAAAAGAGGACTTAACGATCTTCAACTTTGGAAAAGGTGCTTCAAAAGCATCAAAAAAGTGTCGAAGAGTGGAGCTCTGGCTGCGTAACCAATACAACCGAAAGGGCGTACAAATGGAAGCTATAGAAGTCCAACATATTTGTGCTGACATCATGCACACACCACCAGACGTCACATGGGACATACCAGAAGACATGCTGCTTGCTGATACGTCTATCAACAACAACGAAGGTGAGAACTGAATCAGCCTGCCAATCGGAGCCGACTTCTCCTGGGACGTATTAAGTGGAAGCGTGAAACGTCTCAAAGCAGAATTGATTGCCGTTGACACTCATCCTCGGTTGGACTCTACAAGTGCCAATGTCCTCAGGATCATCTACTGCTATCTACTTATCGATTACTGGATTGAGGAAGGTTACGACAGCTGACACAACTGATATATCAACACAACTGCGATCTTTCTGAGAACTGGAGGATGTCGGAATCAATGAGCCAACGTCAAGCAACGAAATAGCTCCAATTGGCGACTTTAAAACAAGAGTAAAATATAAAGGCGGAAGATACCAAGTTTTCCTACCATAGAAAAATAAAATTGACATGCTTGAGGGACAACAAAAAAAAAAACTCATAACGAAGACTTTGATCACTGACTGTACGCCTCACTGAAAACAAAGCGCCTCATGGTGAGTGTACGAGACTTCAGTACAGGATTATTTTGGCAATAGACTTGGCCGAAAAGGTTCAAATTGATAAAAATGATGAAATTTTTATACTGCTTGCCTCACAAAGCGGTTGTGGGACAGGAACGAAGGAAATATAGTTGTAGGTGGTATTCGACGCGTAGTCCAGCGCTGCATGCGAACTTTCTCTCAATGACACATTATCCAGTAGAACGTAATTGTATCCAGAATTAATAGACCTGCTGATCAAGTTTCGTACACACAATGTCGTTGTAATAGCAGACATCAAGAAGGTGTTTTACAGATAATATTGTCAGAGCAAGAGAGATCAAGCTTTCACCTATAACAACATAGACAATGACCAGAGTTCCTTTTGGAACTCTGGTCATTGTCTATGTTGTCATTGTCAGGTACTCCTCGCAGCAACGTTACACACATTTCGACCTAATGAACGAAAAATTTCCCGATACCTTGAAAACTCTAAAACAGCACATATATGTTGTCGACCAGGTAACTGGCGCTGTCGATTTGGAAGGAGCCCAAGTAGTGTGCAGAGATGCAACAAAGATATTAGAAAATACGGAAATGAGTATAAGAAAGTGGAAATCAGATAGATCAGGGTTGCTTTTGGAATTAAAGCAAAAAGGTTCCAACCAAATGCAACGACCCAGACAAATTGGCCGAACAATGGTTCTAAGCGTTGTTTATAAAGCCCAAACAGGAGTCATCAATTTTGATATAAAACCTCTAATTGACTTTCTGTTTTCACGAAAATGGGAGAGCGCCCTTAGAGCGCGCGACACTAGAGCGCCGACGTTAGAGCGCGCGACACAAGGGCGCTGCGACTGTAGCGCGCTTGACACTAGAGCGCACGTCACGAGAGCATTTGACCAGTTGAGCGCGCGACACGAGAGCGCACTACCAGTTGAGCGCGCGACACGAGTGCACAACCGGTTGATAGCGCGACACGAGAGCTCACCCCATTTCAGCGAACAGCGCGAAATGTAGGATCTACCTGCGGCTCCACAGACAGAAACAAAATTGTGCGACTCATCGGATTTATGCATTGGTGATTTTTGATGGATTGAATATTCCTTTAATAAAAAATTAAAATAAAACGTGCATGACTCTTTCTAACCAATTGTTTACTGACATCGGAGAGAAAAGGGGGCAGGGGAGTGGGCTGGGGCATATAGGTACGGGGAAGTTTGCAGTTGAGTGGAGCCGCGAGTTTGAGATTTCTTCACAGTGCTGCTGTGCGCCTCTCGGATGTACTATAAATAGTTTACTTTTTGTAATATTTGGTGTATTATTGACAGGCATTACGGATCCGATTGATTTGGTGGCTATTTAGACGTCACTCGCATAAGTATAAATGGTATTCTGACGTCCATGTCCGTAATGAAGAAAGCTCACCGCTAAAAAAGTATCAGTAAAAACTCATCGAAGGAAAGCTCAGCGCAATTTCATCGGATGCACATATTTCCAGTTTTTTGACGGATACAGGAAAACCTCCCTGCAAATCTGTGATACACAAAATCAAAGAACTAATCAAGCTAGGTCAGCTGCAATGTTTTCTAATGCGAAAGCATTTACTGTCTCATGGAGCGAGCTGACATCATCAGCTTGAAGCGCCAAAACGGCTCCTAGTTTCCGCGATCCCAATAGGAGCGATTCGCCTTCGGTACCATTGGCTGGCGCGCGTCGACGGGACTCCATTGCCCGCTGCGCCATGGCCTCCGAGATCCCGAAGCACGCGCGCGCTACGCAGCAGACGACAAAGGGAGCGGACGAGCGGCTTGCATGCTTTCGCATTCACAACTCATCAGAAATGCTTAGGCATACCTCGAATCTTTTCTGCGAAAATGCACGCTACAGATACATTTTCTCTTTTTTTTTTTTTGCTGTCAGTTTTTTGTAACACTTTTTGGTTTGTTACACGAAAACATTTCAACGACTCATTTCGCAATGTCATTGCTGAATTCCGCGGCATAAATCCCTGCCAATTTTACATAAAACACGCGATGCCCGAACAAGTGGTCGGTCCGGTCGAACTACTCGCGCTGGACTGGTTGTGCGCTCTCGTGACGGGCGCTCTAAGGACACGCGAGCTAGGGAGTTTTCGTAGACCGCATTTCCCCTTCCGCCAAGGCCTCAGCAACGAAGAAGTTGCTACTGCGGCTGCGCGCCGATAGCCTTGACTGTAGAGTTTCGGGTATCGTAGCGTGTTGCGGAGGGCGTTGCGGGACGGCGACAACGATCTACGAAAACTCCCTGAGTCGCGCGCGCTAACGTCGCAGAGCTCTTGAGCCGAGCGCACTAACGTCGCCGCGCTCTCGAGTCGCGCGCTCTAACGTCGCGGCGCTCTAGTGTCGCGCGCTCTAACATCGCGGCGCTCTAGTGTTGCGCGCGCTAACGTCGTGGCGCTCTACTGTCGCCGCTCTAATGTCGGCGCTCTTGTGTCGTGCGCTCTAGTGTTGTACAGCCCACGTAAATATAGCAGACGATTCGTACTTCAGGCAACAGCTCGCACATTTGACCATATGGGCTTTCTAGTTCACACCATGACAACCACAAAATGCTATTTCAACGACTGTGGGAGTGAGAAATTGATTGGGATGAGGTGTTACATTCAGTCTTATACGAAGAACGGGACAAGTGGTGCAAAGACCTCACTTCCTTGAAAGACGTCGCATTCCCAAGAATTATCGTTTGACACTTCTACAAAGACAAAACAGAAGAGGCATTGCATGTCTTCTGCGAGGCGAGCACAGAAGCGCACGGAGCTGCAGCGTACGTGCCATCGAAAGAGAAAGAGGGAAGAAGGTGTATGACCATTGTAATAGCGAAATCGAGAGTGGTGCCCCTCAAGCGGTTGACCCTTCCGCGACTACTACTAATGGGAGCAATATTTGGCGCTCGTTTGACGCATTTTCTAACAAAGAAGTTGGAAGATGGAAGGACTCCCAGTGTATTTGTGGACTCACTCCATGATCGTCTTTTATTGGATTCGGAGTTCTGCAAACCGGTCGAAGCATTCTTTTTGCAAACCGTGTCTCAGAGATCCAAGGTCTAGCAGAACCATTAAACTGGAGACATTGGTCTGGTTCAGTCAACCCACCAGACCTCTTAACACGTGGACTTATGCCAAGTCATCTGGTTGAGAACAACACATGGTGGAAAGGACCCATCTGGAGTCAATGCTTGGAATCATACTGGCTAAGTCAATTGGACGAAATAAAAGTATGCCAAGAATACAAGGCTGGACAAAAAAAGACACTGTTGTTAAACTCACCATGCACTACGAAATTTATATGGTGAGCATGGAGGACTACAGTTCATTTAATATGTTTATTCGCGTGACGGCCTGGATAAAGCGCTTGGCAAACGACATAAAATAACGAGGACAACAAAGTGGAGCGCTAACACGCGATGAAATCATAGACGCAGAAAAATATTGGATAGCGACTACACAAATGCAGGCTTTCCCGAAGGAAATCGTAGTCCTAATTGATCAATTGCCCGTTGACGAAAACTCAAAGATCAAGTTGTTCAACCCAATTAGTGACAGTGATGATATCGTGAGAGTTGGTGGTAGTTTACAATTCAGTAACAACGAGGAGGGCGTAAAACACCCAATGATTCTGCCTGTAAACCACCTTTCCTCGAATTCTAATTGGGGAAGGATATCGTCGATTGCTGCACGACGGAGTTAGAGACACTGACACAGCTACGCGAACATTGCTGGATTATGAATGGAAAAACGGTCATACAAAAGGTAATACGTCACCCTAACTTCACAAAAGCAAAGCTGTGCACCTGTTTTAGAGCCCGTAGCTTCACTACCAGCCGACAGAGTTTCGAATGCGAACCATACTAAAGTGAATTTTGCGGGAACTCTGATCTGTCGAAGTAACAACGGGAGCAGCAAGGCTTATATAGCACTTTTCACTTGTGCCGTAACAAGTGCCGTGCACCTGGAACTTGTGAGTGACATGTAGGCAACAGCCTTTTTGTTGACTTTCAAACGCTTTGTTGCACGCCGATGCATCGCAAAAACGATGAATTCAAATAACGCGTTAGTTCGATGCCCGGATCAGACGTATCTGGTGTGTTTGGAGCTTTGCGTTTGTGTTTGTAGATTTGTGTTTGTCCTTAGTCCCTCTTGTTCCCCTTCTCCAGGGATTATTTTCTTCATTCTTGTCCAGCTCGCTTAAACCTTTGCATTTAATTGCATTATAATCAAAACGCGTTAGCGTTCAAAAGAACCGCTAAAGATATAAAAAATGTAGGAACCAATATCAGGAGAGGAGGCGCAGGCCTACTTGGGATATCACAATATTTGATGGAAAACAATTGTAGAGAGCGGCATGGTGGGGCGAATTTCGGGAGAGACAAGTTAGGTCGGTCCAAGTCTCGCTACGCAAGGTTCTGAGCCGTAGTATTTTGAATTTTTGAAGAACTGGCCACGGTCCTCACAGAGGTAGAAGCTGTGGTCAACTCCCGTCTAGTGACGCTCATTTACGACAACCCTAAAGAACCAGAGGCTTTATCATCAGCATACTTTTTTATTGGGACGTCAACTGACAACTCTTCCCCCACATCACTTACCAGCTGAAAATGAAGAAAATTGTGGACACTTAGGGCGACATTGGAAATATCGATGCACTATTATGGAGCAATTGTGGAGGCGATGGAGATCTGAATATTTGATATAACTGAGGTCAGCTCAGATCACAAAACCTTACAGTGAAAGCGGTTGACAAACCGATGACATCGTTCTTCACAAAAACGACCGACTACCACGGCAGATTTGGAAAATTTGCAGAGTTAAATATACTTTCAAGGGAGGGACCTAAAGGTTCAATCATGATGGATTCTTCTGCACTTATTATTCCCGCTGGAATAGTAAGAATGACCACACGCGCATTTCGGGGGGGTTTGTTGAAAAAACATCGTCTATAGAAGACGATGAAGAGGTAGGTAGATGAGGATGAAAACAAAGGGACGATGACAGCTACGGCGCTCCTTCAGCAACCGGAACCATCATGGAAACAATGTCTATGAAACCATTTCTTATTCAAACTAACTCGCAGCAGTTGTTCCCCTAATGTAACGGAAAAAACAGCAACGTGATTGTTCCAAAAACTTGTTCCGAAATGCCCCTTGCTAAATGTGAAGCCTTCAAATGCTTTTCTTGTGGTCTTATCATGCGGCCTCATATTAATGGGACTTTTAGCAAAGTCACCAGTGTAGATCTCGTGCTTTGCAGATCACACCCTGATGCTAAGAAAGAAAACTGGTCCTTTAATTTTATATTACAGCAGTGTTATTGATACTGCAATTGAAAATGCTTTTTTAGCTGTGACTTTAGTGAGATTGTGGTGCGGTACATGATCAAGTAAATGTGCTTTATTTGTGGCGGTTTGACGGAGCTGTCCCCAGAAGGCCCTCCCAGGCTCATCTTCAGTGTCTGTTTCGCCTTGAAAAGAGCCTCAGATGGTATGGAAAAATAAGTTGACTAATTACTTTGTAACCGTGACTGCGTTTCGTGAGATTTTGACGCGGCCTATGCTAACATCAATGCAAGGTGCTTGATTTGTACAAGTGTGACGAAAATCATTAGGCCCTACCAGGCTCATCTGAAGCGTATGTCTCCCCTCGTGAAGAAGCTCAGACGGGATAGAAATTTTAATTGTCTGAATACTTTCTAACCCGACTTAGTTCGGTGAGTTTTCTTTACGTCATTCGCTGATATAACTTCAGCGTGCTTAATTTGATGCACTTTCTACGACGCTTACTTGGCTCCCGGTGGCCCTGAGGCCCTTGGATGCCCATGTGCAGCGTATGTCTCCCGTTGTGAAGTTTCTGTGGTGATATTAAAGCTTGAATTAACTGAATACTTGCAAACCGTGACTTAGTTTGGTGAGAATGTTTTGCGACACATGCTGATATATCTTTAACGTGCGTGATACACAGTAGTTTTGGCGACAATATCGAGGCTCTTGGTCGCCGTTAGGTCCTCCCTGGCCATCTACAGCGTGTCTATCTCATCGCGAAGCACATAAGATGGTATGAAAGCTTGAATTGATTGAATATTTTCTTAATCAAGACTCAGGCCGGTGAAATTCTTGCCCGGCACATGCTAATATAAATTGAACGTGCTTCATTTGCTCCAGTTTGTCGACGCTGTCGTGGCGCTCGGTCACCTTGAGGCCCTCCCAAACCAAACTGCACCGTATGCCTCCCCTTCGTGAAGCACCTCCGATGTAAAAATAGCATGAATTGACTGAATAGTTTCTACCCGTGACTTAGTTTGGTGACTTCTTTTTTCCGGCAGATGCTGACATAGCTTCAACGTAATTAAGTATGCGGCACTTTGACGACGCTGTCATAGCTCCCGGTCGCCACGAGGATAGCCCAACCCCTATACAGCGTATATGTTTTCTCCTGAAGCACCAAAGATATTTTGACAGCGTGAATCGTCCGAATACTTTTTTAACTGCTACTTAGTTCTTAAATTACAGCAGTTTGACGATTCTGTCCGGGCTGATATTCATGATGAAGCTTTATCTCGTCCAGCTGCATCTGCATCTTCCGTCTAGTGTGAAACTCAGATGGTGAGAAAGTCAAATTTAGGTGTTCTGTCATTATTTATATACATTTTAATATTTCAGAATACTATCAGTCATTTTTTTACAGAAGGATTTCATACTCTGCTATTCCTTTAATGCACTTGCCTTAACATAAATCTTGCCGCTTCAGAGTTTTATATCAATTTTTTAGACTTTAAAGTTCAAATAACTCGGTTATCTGGACATTAAATTTGGTAGAAGGTCGCAGAACTCCAGCGACCATTAGTATCTTGAAGCAAAATACTCAGGTGAAGCAAGAAACAAGTGTAGCATTGTAAAACTAAAGGGGATGTTTAATAAAGAACATTTTCGGTCTCTATCCCGGAACTCCGATGGCGGCAGCACTTGGTCACGAGACACGGTGAAAAAGTGCTTGCAATTACATTTTGCGTGTGGGCCTTTGGTTATAAACTGATGCTTGCAGGAGGTCACCCTCTGCTAGCCGAACTCACCTTGCGTGAAAAAATTCTGGGCATCAAATTTGAGCCCGAACTTAAGAGGGAAGTGTTTCAGATAATGCAAAGGAAGTTGAGCCTATTTAATTCTGATGAGAGGAATCAGTGTGTTAATGAATAAAGAAAAAGGAATTGAATAACAAGCTTGAGTATCATCCAATCCCCAGAGTCTATGAAGTTATGCCACGTTAAAACAAGTTGAAGAAGATGAGCCAGTGTTAGCAGAGCAAGGCTTTTTTTAATGATTGGCGCCATTTCCATGCGGTGGAGGAAGTTCGTAGCGTATGTATTTCACGGGAAAACCTTTTTCGGTTGTCAATCTGCTGAGATTCTCAGTGGCGGCGTCCAGCGGTGTGCCTCGTTTGTGTTGGATATTATTGCTGTAACCAGTGATATGGGGTCACGGAAGCGATCAATAAGAAGAGACTTTGGAATCACCGCAGGGAGGGCAGCCCTGTATCATGCAGTGCTGCGAACCCTCGAGATCTGTCAAATCTTACTTTTTGCTTTTGCATTCGTTTCTCAAGTTATAAATAACTGAACAAATCATTCTGTTTTCGCCCAGCTGACCCGTCTTTCTGAAAACATTGTCCCAAAGTTCAGATCTACCCACCGGCACTGTGGGCTTGTGGCCTGTCAAACAATAGTTTTTATATAAAAAGAACAATCAACTCAAAATGGGCCAAAACCTTGCTAACACTCATGTATCTCCTGAAAATGAAAAAAAAAATGATGGTGAGCTTAACTGTTCAGTTAATGAGCCACAGCACGGAATGTGCGCTAAAAGAGACTGTAAGGGAGAGGCGACATGGTTTTTAGGCACACGAGCCGATGGTTCGACCTAATGCGCAGTCGCCCCCTCGTCTTGCATTCAGCATGCAGATACTAAATAAGCTTGCTGTTGCTGGCGACTTCATAGAGTCTTTCATTGATTTGTTTGCGAGAATCAAGAATGGCGGTGATTCCTTGAAGTCAGTTCAGAATGTCATGCTGCTCACAAAAACGAGTATTCTTTGACTGCAGAGACGACTCCTTGTTGCGGATGGCTTTAGCTTCCTTCTAATGAGTAGATTTACTCACGAATGTTTTGCAGAACTTGTTTTCTGTGATTCGGCTGAAGAACCCCATCCCACCGCGGTATCAGTGCAAGATTGCATTGCGTGGGATAAGCGTATCGATATATCCAAATGCGCCAAAGCAGGGCTGCTAAAAAAACTAAAAATGGAGCTTTCCTTTCTTTTTTTTTGTGGCAGACTACAAGGTGTTTGCTAGAGCCAGAGTCAAGAAAGTTCCAGAAGCTGCAGATGACTCTGAGATCCACTTTGTCTTGCAACTGGACGAGCCAGAAAAAAAAAAGTGCTTGCTTAGATGGCAGGTTTTGTTGTTAAGCGTGTTTTAAAAGGTAGTACATTCATGACATGCTGGAGGAATTTTCAGCCCCTATAATTTCAAAGCAGAAATCACAAACCAAACCCCGGAGCGAAATCCGTGAAACTTAGTCCAAATTTACCAGAAATGTCTTTCCTTCTAACTGAGAAGTATTGCACAAACCACAAAAAGTATAGACCTCTAGGTGATAAAAATGGCTGCAGCATATTGTTGTATTGATTTTCCTACTTGACATGGAGCAAACAAAACATTATTAGGACGTTTCTGACAGTAAGGAGCGATATATTTATTAAAAAAATGAGTTGCCTCCAACGAGCAAACAAAAGAGACCAAACCTGCATTCCTGTAAGTTCGCGAGCGGCTTCACGCCAAATGCATAATGTGTGCAGTTGTAAGTTGGCACTTAGTGCAGTATATTTCATCTGATTTTTTCTACTGTTCGAGGGCGTTCTTTAAGTTTAAGGCTAATACAGAAGTAATAGTTACGAGAATAAAAATGCACCTTTATGTTAGATACCAATTCTCATGAACATCAAGTAAGTCTGTGATTTCTAAGCAACATCTCGGATTCCAGAAAAAAAGTTTTTGGTCGCATACTTGTAAACAATGTTCAATTTTTGTTTTCTGCTTTTTATTGGCAATACATTTGTGCCCTGTCGCATGCATCAAGCCATGGAACAATAAAACGTCATCAGGGGAGTGGCTTGGAAAAAAGGCACAGTGTCTGGTTTAGTCGAAAATATAGATTTGCATAAAGTGACTTACCTAAAATTAAATTTGGTGCTGGGGAGTGGTCATGGAGCAGCATTTTCCGGTATCGTCAACTTGCAAGGTTCAACGACGTGCGACACATAATTGAATGAGAAGTAAACTGCTATTTTGTTCGTGTTTATACTATTGAAGGAGCAAGAAACACGTACGGAAAACTAAAATGCCGGCACTTTGTTGCGTCATAACGCAACGAAAGACGTTCAACAAGCTTACAACTTGTTGAACGTCTTTCGTATTCGTCAGCTTCCGTACCTTCTTTTGGTCTTGCTTTTTCATGTGTAATGACATAATTTCTAACCGTGAATACTGTAGATATTTTATTGTCATGTGACCCGCAAATCTACGAATTGAATGTCTTTTCTGAACATACATGTATATAATAAAATTACGTTTGTGCAATCATAAATGATTCCCGAGTCATCTTCGAAACATGCTCCTGAAGGTTTAACAACTTTAAACATTTCTACCGGGTATTGGTAGTTTAACAACGGTGATCCGCGCTCGCTTCTCTGGAAGGTGCACCTTTTCCAGCGCTCGACCGCCCCTTTAGGGTCTTGAACACACATCACACAGCAGTAATTGCACGAAGGTGTGCCGCCACGATGATTATTCTGATCAATAGGTATAACCTTTTAACGAATCGTGCACAGCGATGTCGATGTCACAGGCTCGGAAGTATAGCTATGCAATTGTTTGCACGGCCACTCAAAATAAACTACGGAAAATCACGACCTATAGCCCGTGCTTCGTTGAACGCCAAGTAAAACTTGTAATATGATATGAGTCAGAATAAGTGCTTAAAACAAACTTGACGAAGGTTCTCGAGGTGAGCTTGAAACAAATTTTTTCACTGGAAAACGGTGCGGTACACTGTTGACGAGTGTCGACCATTTTTCAGCGGCTGTCTATTTTGAAACGAGTGCGGTTCATTTACGGGTGATTTTTTAATGCTTGCTATATGAATTCTTGCCGCAATGAAGCATTGTGTCACAAATACATTATTTAGAACCATTTCGCCGCGGCAGGGAAAAACACAAAAACAACAAAAACTACCCGCGCATACAACGCGTGTTTATAGGGCCCGCTGGGGGTTCGACACGTCATGGCGGACGCGGAGTTCGGATAATCGGCTAAATCTAGCGTGGCGTTAGCCAATTCTTTCCGCCGAACTATAACAGTATAGAAGTTTTTGATACTATGTTACACTTCCTAGGACACGACGCGGAACCGGGACAGGGAAGAAGCGGTAGTGGCAGCTTCCAAAACCGCCGAGTGCCGGGAGAACAGACAAGATCTGTTAACACAGACCTTAGAGGGACCGTTGCGAGGTTTAAATTCCCATTATTCGCTGGGTCGGAACCCCTGCGGTAACCTCTAAAGCATTTCACCGAGAATCAGAGTAGAGACAATAGCCATTTTGGCACTGCTTTTTCTTGCGGGCAAACAAAATATCACACTGAACGAAATGGAATAAGTAGATAAGATAGCGATCAGCTGATCATGCCATTTTAGTCAAAAACTGCGAAACACTCATTGCGCTGTCGGCAGAATGTCAACGAGTCTTGTTTCGAGACTGGCTTATTCTCCACGATAAGGCGCCTGTACACAACGCGCTGAGTGGTCAGCAGTTATGGACCAAGCACGACATGGCGGCGGTGAGCACTGTGGAGGAAGGGACCCGAGACGTGCCCTGCTTAGATGGCTGTTAATGGAACATGGACATTGCGGGTGCCCAAGCGCCGCGTGCTCCCTAATCGTCGGCGCTCTCTTCCGCGCCCTTTATTTCTCTACATCCTGCCCGGCCGGCGCTGGTATCGTTACTGCCTCAAGAAGGAAGAGCCGCTGGTCAGGCTTGTTAAACTCCTCACTCGTCTGGAAGAATAGTTGTGTACGGTAGTGGAACTTTATCTCTCCTGGGAAAAGAGCGCTGCGATCAAACCGAGTTTCCACAGTAGGGAGGAGTGTCATTGGCATGGGGTACCCTACTTGGAACTCCTCATCTGGGAACTGCACCGACCTTTTCAACTTCGCCTTTCGTTGGTCTCCCACTAGCAACGATATGTGTTATTTGGACCAGAGGACTGTTGTCCGAGCTGAGAGACACCTTTTGCTGTTTTGCCAACTGGAGCCGAAGAACTGCGAAGCCTAATCCACACCGCCCTCCGTCGGTCGCCGTATTCGTCGGATTTTAGCAGAGCGGGACGAAAGGGCGTCGACGGTTGTCGTCTTTTCGTCCCAACAATTTTCTTCGCAAAATATTTTTTTGTTTTGTTTGGACCCTCGTCACTCAGGAAGTCGTCGTCGTCGGTTTCGTTGGACAGTTCTTCGAGCTTGAGTTCATCGGAGAAGTAAGACGAGTCCTGATTTCTGTCCTCCTCGAATAAAAGCCAAAATTATTCACATTCCTTTTGTTTCAAACACTGGCCTTCTTGATTTCTTTGGTTATATTGTGTTTCTTTCATTATGTCCCTCTTTGCGTGACCTGCATTCGTCTTGTTTATTTTCCTTGGAGATTCCTGCGGCGACCCGGTTATGGTTTTCTTTGCCATGATAGCGATTTACTGGCTTCCTTTTTCAGTGAGACCTAAACTTTGCGCATCCTGTCAGAATTTCTATCATGTTGATGATTCTCGCGTTGTTCTCCATTGGTGGGCCGAACTTTCTTCAGGTTACGCCTTAAACAGTCTCTTTGTGCCGTCTTTCTCTGGATGGTATTTTATTTGGTGTAGGGCTCCTCCGGGTTGTTTCCTTCCTGCATGTTGCGTTCTATCTTGCTCTTCGCCGTTCGACCTTCCTTCGCCTCACTGATTTTTGCCGCACATTGTTTCGCCAGGTGTTTCTTCCGCAAGCTTTTTCCCATCGGAAACACTTGCGAGCGATGAAGTTTTCTTCGAGCGTTTCTCTGTGTGCTTCTCCGCCCGACTCTGTTTCGCGGAAAGCCATTTGCTATTTTCCTTTGTCCGCCTCTCGATACACCCAAATTTCGTTGAATCCTTTTTTGTCACTACGCGCCTTGTCTGGCCTCTTCTTGTCTCGTCTCTCTTCGTCCGTCACTTTTTTACTTTTTTTGACTGTCTTTACTCTTTCGTTTGGTTACGAAAGGGAACAGTTCGTCGTCCTGCCCAGACTCGACCCAAGGACTTTCCCGGTCGTCGTGGGCGTCTGCCACTCCAATTTCGGGTGCACATTTTGTTTTCTTTCGCTTTCTGGTAGCCTTCCATTTCACCTTTCACTACTTTGGAAGGTCTGGGTGTTCGGTGCCTAGAAGAGGATTTGCTTGGGAGTCCTTGGACGGTAGCTCTTTCCTCTTTGGCATTTTTGTATTTTTGTGGTCAATTTGGTCCATGGCAATTCACTTAGCGTTCAGATTGCTTGCAGACTCCGGAGATGGTGCACCCTCTCTGCCTTTCGAAAGTGAAGAACAGTTCGTTACACCAGCTCTGGAAGCTCTGCAGTCCTCCGCTTGGGCGATCTTCGAAGCACTTTCAAACGGACAACTGTCGTCGCTTTCCGCTTCGGCTTGACATAAGTTCGACGCTGTCGACTCGTTCACTCGCGCCGAATCTGGCTTCTCCGACCGTCCCTCAGTAGCTCCTCTGCTCTTTAGATCTTACAGTAATACTGCCGTTTCTCGGCCTTCAATCATTCTAGAGTTCTGAACGCCTTGTCGAACGGTTTGCTTGATTTTTGATAGTACTCCCAACACTTGACATATGATGTTTTTCTCGACTTGAGGCCACATCCGCGTTGTTATCCGTTTCAGATGGCTCGCTCCCTTGCAACATATTGTAGTGCTCGAAGTTTCCGTGTCGTGCTGAGCACATGATATCTGCCAGCCCCGACATTCTGTTCGGCGGGGTGATCTTGTGTTTCCCGTCCGAGCGTCTCGTGTCAGCTAGTCGCATTTTCAGCTTGTTATGGAAGAACCTTGACTGCTGAACCGTGGATAAAAAGTGTCGGTCCTTCTGCGGTCCCACTGGTTGGTCCTCAACACGAGTCACCTAAATCCGCCTTTTCTGGGATACCGTCTCGCTCACGGCGTTTCCTAATCTTTGTGGTGTTTCGTGTAGTCACTTTTTCACCCGGTTGAGTCTCGCGCACCGGACAAACCTTAACTTCCTTCTTTGCTCACAATTTCATCTTTTCGCAGCTTGGCCTGGTATGCATACAATTTTCGGTTGCAACGTTCGACTGCAAAGGGTTGCTCCACCTGGGCAGCGACTGATTGCGGTGAAGCAGTTTTCGTTTTCATAATGCCAAACAATCTACCCGTCTGTCGCAGGCATCCTCTGTGGATATAAAGCTATGTGTACCGCTTCCTCCGAGGACAATGCTATCGCACAAAGACAATAGTTCCGAGTGTAGCATCGTAGTTCCCTCTTTCTGACGTGCAGCGGCGGGACTTTTCAATTGGTTCACCATTTCTTCGAAGACGTTGTCTTTTGTGGCAGCCGACATTTCCGTGGTTGTCCAGTCTCGCGCGGATATATTTTCATGGCCGACACTGCTGCACAGGGACATCGTTTCCGAAAATAGCGCCGTCCTAAACTCTCCTCTACCGTGTTTGTTGTGGTTGTTGCAATTTCGTCCTACGCCTGCAGTGCTTAATATGAGATGCACTTTGTACTGCTGACCATACTTTTTATGTTTTTTTCTCTTAAATTCTTGGAGCGCTGGATGATCAATTGGTTGAGGGTTGGCTAAGGCGGTAATGCCAATAGCATCGCGGCGCCACATTCGTAAAGGATAAAAAACCTCGTTCCCATCATTGTAGAATTCACATGGCAGAGAAAGGGTGGTGATTGTGCTTCGTGGGTTGCCAGAATGACAGGTGTACATTCCTTGTATCGTCCAACTGAACACGGTTTCAATTGCCGTTAGTATGCCGCTGAAGCGGGTAATTCTGCCTGGGGCAATCTTCTAATAGGCGTCAGATCTGACGAGGACACCTATTTCATTTGGGCATGGCACAACTTCCGGCGCAATTTCGGCGCTCAGCCTGTATTTAGAGTGGAGTGGAGTTTTCAGCTATTCGTCGCTGGGATGACTGATGACTGTTTAGATTTCTAGCCCCTCCAATGCTTCCAAGTGGATTCGTGTGCCGGGGGTTCGACCACATCGTTCGATGGTAACGATCGTCGACAGTGAGAGCGTAAAGGTCGTCCTACCGTTACCAAACGTGAATACTGTGAGTTCTTTGGTTCAAAGAGCTGTGCGGTTCAATTGTTTCGAGACGTCACGGCGCGCGAATGTTCTTTGACTGCCGGTGTCCAGCAGTCTTCAAACAAGGAGGCTTTGTTGGTGTGAAGAAGTCTACACTTGGCCCGTTTGAAGCAGGACTGACGGTCTTTGCGATGCCGCGTTCATTGGGGCACAAATAACTGCTGTAGAGTTTGGATTATAGTCGTCTCTAGATTCGCCAATGTCCTGTGAAGGTTGAGGAGGTCGGGAAACGTCGCATAGAATGGTCAGGTGATTCCCTCCGCAAGTGGCACAAGTTAGGCTTCTTTCTGTGCGGCAGGCACGGGCGATCTGGTTCCGTATGGCGCACTTGAAGCAGAAGCGTGCCTCCGTGAGCCTTGATCATTTTTTTTTTGCAAGGCCGATAGTCCAATTTGGAAGCTCTAAATGTCGTGTTCGGCGGAGCGCCATAGCGGACAACGACAGGGCTCGGGGGTAAACTCATTATTTGTTCAGGTGCCAGTGCAGATGGACTGTTCGTTATGAACTGATTTTGTAAATTCGGCTGATCTGGTTTGCCTCTCGTATGCCCGAGTGGCCTCGTTAAATGCATACTTCCTCTTGTATCTCTATCTAGATTTGAAGAAACATCATGATAACCTTGACTTAATCGTCTGGAGCGCCATTCTAGCGCGTTGGAGCTAGCTGTGGTCGCGCTCTCCTTTTACGTTTTTTGGTGTTGCATAGGTGCTAGATCTTCGGAAAGAGCTCTCATCAGTAAAATATGAAGATCCAGTGCATACTTGCTGAGAGGAACAAGAGATATGTTGTGCAACAGCGAATGGCGTCGAACAGCTGACGAAGTTGGGTGACGTTTCGGGAGCTGCTTATTTGCGGGAGATTCAGTAGCTCGTTAATATGGTTGTCGATCAAGATATTGCGTCTTCCAAATTTGTCATATAGTGTAGGAAACTGCAAGGTCATAATTGTCGGAGAGACAGATGTCTTCGACACCGCGCTTTGCGTTGTGAGTGAGGTATGTCATGAGGTACTTAAATTTTTTGATGGGAGTTATATCAGCATTTCTTCGAATCGTGACATCAAAATGGTCCCAAAATGTCTGCCAATCACTGATATTTTCGGCAAACAAAAGTGCCTAAAGTGTGGGAAGGGCGACCGTTCGATGACTGTCTATGAGCTGGCGCAATAGGGACGGTTCGGATGGGAGAAAGAATGCTCAGTGTTCCCGTTGTGGGAGGGAGGCCGCTGGGCTACTTTGTGTCAGTTGGGATGTTTGCAACACGCGTGGTGATGTTCGTGGGTTGGTTCAGTTTGTCCAAAGCATATCGAAGGCTCGTGATGCCGTGGCTCATCCCCGTGCGGTAGTCCTCTGATCCCTCGATCTCGTTCTCCAAGTCGTCGTTGGTTGACGAGGTCAAGATAACCCGGTCCTGGTCGGCTAGGCTTAGTCTCATTCGGGATGAGATATTCGAGGCGGGAGCCTCATGACAAGCTCTGGTCTGTCACGGTTCTCGATAAGGTCGACCACCTGGGCCATTGTCCTGGTGACGGCGGAGCGGAAAAAGTCGCTGGTCTTGCTTAGGCGATCCCTGTTCTCTCGAGGGATTTCGACACCAAAATAATTTGAAGGAAGGGACCCGAGACGTGTCCTCTTCTAATGGCCGTTAATAGAGACACTAACGATTTTGGGTGCCGAAGCCCCGCGTGCTTTCCGATCGTTGACGCGCTCTTCAATGTCCATTATTTCTCAGCAAACACTATCCCTATACACCCGACCTGGCTCATGTGACGTTTTTCTTATTTTTCGATTGTTTCCTCAGATGAAAAAATTGTTAAAAAAATGGCTCGTCGATGTTAGACACGTGTACCAAAAAGGCAGGAGCACTAAAAAAGCGTACATATTGATAAGTGTAAATGGTATCTTAATAAATGAATGAAACGCGTCAACAGGTGCATCGCAACATTTGGAAAGTATTTTGAAGTTGACTGCCATTTAACTGTATGAAAATAAATAGACTATATCATAAAAATACAATATTTTGTCACCCCCCCTTTTTTTTGCGAGAGCTGTTAAAAAGGATGGATGGTAGTTTTTGTAATACATTTCAAGAACAAAATCAAAACCTAGGTATACCACGTCGTATTAAATTATCTGTATAGGTATCCTAAAGGGAAGCTGACGACGTTCATGAAAATTACGAGTTCGATATGAATTCTAGCGTATTCTTTTCCCGTAACTTGGATATCACAATCATTTCACTCGAAAATATGTATAGACG